>VWZY01001081.1:510-16536 GCA_013399075.1 Chloroceryle aenea | reverse complement strand
GGAAGGGGGGAATAAATACTCAAAATAATGTCTTGCCCCTGTGATCTGAGTTAAGGTATGCAATTTTGGGTGCACTGAGGAGAACGGGAATACGAGTGTTTATTTGTTCTTCACTTGAATTATAACAACTATTATTTTTTAAACACTCTATAACACTGTCTTACAGGTTGTTTGGATAAGTCACATCTATAAATCCTGCTCAGCTATCAAACAAGGAGAAAGCTTTGGATTTTCTCATGGGCAAGGAAATAAACTGCCAAGAACAGCAAAAGGGTTTGGGGCGCAGATGGTGTTAAATGGAGTTTAACATGCTTAACCTGGCTCCATGGGACAAAAATCTTTACTTTCAGCCATACTTCTGCCACCTTCCCATGTTGGAACAATGTCCCAATGACACATTCTCTCACAGGAGTTACTGAGGGGGTCAGACAAGGTCTCAACAACACAGGAAGCTGACAATGCTCAAACTCTCCTCAGATTTTTTAGAACCAGCTAGTCATTTTTTAACCTTTAGCCAGTGAACAACAATTCCAAAATAAACAGGTTTTATGATCATACCGATGATTACACCACAGTAAAAAAACAACAGAGAGGCCTGGGCATGAGACTGCTTAAATTTCATAGCTAATGGTACCTATGGAGATGCCAGCTCAGTAAAAAGCCCATCCCAGTCTCTGAGGAAGGCAGCAAATGAACAAGCAAACACAGAAATCCCATCTAAACCAATCCAAATTACAGCATCTACCATTAAATGCTGTGACTTGTGTTGAAATCACAACACAAAATAAATTCCTCAACTGAACCCAATGAGGAAATTGAATTCCTAATGACATTTCATCTTTTCTATTGTCCTACCATGGCCTCCAAGGTCCAGTGAATGCCCAAGAGCTGGCCTGTGCCATCAAACCAACAGCAAACAACATGAGTGGAATCAAAAATGTGGCTAAGAAAGATCATTTGCCCGAGTTTCAGTTTGACAGTCATCATATTTCTCCCCCATGCAGTTCAGAGAAGTCTACAGAGGCAAGAGAGGTCAAGGAGAACACAGAAGTGCCAGGCAGAATTACCACTTGCAGGTGCTCGAATTTGTTTGGTTTGTGTTTGTTTGGGTTGGGTTTTTTTTTTTTAATTAACAGATATGCCCAAAAAATACCCCTAGTTGGAAGTTAAGCAGCAGAAACCTCAAGTGACCAGCTATACCTTTCAAGAACTAAGCTGGGCTGCTCCACCAAGTTTTAGATTAGGAAAAAAAAAAAAAGGGGGAAAAACCCCAACATCCAGAAAGTTTCTAGCCTGACTTTTAAACTACTCAAAACTATCAGATCCTGCCATATCTCTAATAGACATAAACCAAATGTTAAAGACTGTTGTGTAATCTACTCCCAGGCTGAGGAAAAATAAACCTTAAATAAACATTACCATAGAACTGTGTTAAGTTTTGTTATTTAGTAGAACTTTTCTGCCTGTGCAAATCATAGATTCATTTTGATTGGAAGAGACCTTTAAGGTCAAGTCCAACCATCTCCATACCCCTTAACTGAGACTAGAATTTTAAGAGTCCTGTTTTGGTAAAGTCTGTGTCCTGTAGTTTGCTATTTGAATGAAACCCAGTATCTAATCATCAAGTTCTCGTGCCCATGAAGGGATTAGAGTTAACAGCATCCCTGGGATATAAAAATTAAGACTTTACAAATGTTAGCTAATGAGCATTGAAAGACAGAGGGATCAAAGGCTGCAATGATAGGGGAAGATAAAAGCTTGTGCTGGCCACAATTCATAGAATCATAGAATAGATTGGGTTGGAAAAGACCTCCAAGATCATCAAGACCAACCCCTGATCCAACTCCAATTACTATATCATGGCACTAAGGGCCATGTCCAATCTCTTTTTAAAAACCTCCAGGGATGGTGAATCCACCACCTCTCTGGGCAGGCCATTCCAATGCCTGATTACCCTCTCTGTAAGGAATTCCTTCCTCCTCAGGTACAACCCTGGATGCCCCAAGCTGCCCAACTTCTTGTAAATCAGGAGTCAAAAGCACATGAACAGCGCAAGTATAAAAGGGGAAAAAATAAATAAAAAGGAATAAACTAACTCCACACTGCACTCTGGCCACTCTTGAGGTTGCAAGAAGCACTTCACACAGGCAGATGAAATCCTCCTCAACAAATGCAGAAGAGGATTGTTGCAGATCAGCAGACTCCCATCTGCTAATCTGTTCTGGCATGACAACTACACTATTTGCCTCCTTAAAAAAAAAACAAAACACAAACAACACAACAACACAACCACTGAAACCAACCTAAAGGGCTTTCTGTGCAATTGGTACCATCAGCAGTGCCAGGAAAAGAGCCTGCTGCAAGATACAAATCTGATGCAAAATGCATCATGTAAGGCAAGATGCTCATTTTTTTACATGATATTTCTTATATGGATCAATAAGACTTTGGACACAGAGAGCTGGGGTGGGGTGGTGTTAAGGTTTTGGATTCTTACACCATTGTTTGTACCTAAAACAGCCTGTGGATGTAGTGCTAACAACAGGCCAAGGAGAGAACACAAGTTTGGATGCAGGTACTGTGTACCTAAGAAGAGCTGGCCTTTTTTTATTCTCAGCTGTGACAGATGTTCTTTCCCTACTGCTCAGAATTACTTTTTGCAAAGAACAGAAGCCACGAACAGCCAAGACACTTGCCGACAGTACAAAGAGAGGTTTTGAGGGTGTGAGGGGGACGGTCAGAAGCAGAAATCTGTTTATTTGGCACCTAAATATAGCCCAGTTAACTCAGCAAGCATTTTTTCCTCTACTACATGCTATTTTGTCTATATTTAGAGGCTGTAAGGAACCAGCTGTAGCATCACCATTTTATCATCATTTAGCATTGCAGCATCACCACTTCATTATCCCCTCTGATGGGGAATTTGCTTTTGTTCCCCAGAACAAATCCCTGCTGTGAAGTGACCACTGACCACTCACTTGCATCTTGGATATAAAAATTAAGTTTTCAGCTGAAGCACCAGCAGCAAAGATGAGCTCTTAACCTCAGCCTTCATTAAGGAGCTCTGGTCAGCTATGCCCAGCTGTGAACCAAGCCTCTAACAGGCCAAGAGGACACACTGGGAGGTTGCTCTTCCAGAATCACACAGCATTAGAATCCTCCAGAGTTGTTTTTTTTTATTTCTATTTTTTTGGTAATAGGATCACATACCTGGACACCTGTAGCACGTGGCAGAAAACGTTTTGTGATTAAAATTGCCATTAGGGTTAAGGCTACATAAATTTTTTTTTTCCGATAATCACTTAACTCAATCCTTGTGGGCTGAAGCTTTATCACACAGATCTCTGTCAATGCAGCATCTGATTCACCTCTTTAGATGAGTGCACAAATAGACACTTAACTTCTCAGGATCCCTCCCTATACAACAGATAGTTTTTGAAAAGCATAAGCCACGGGCAACAAAAGGATAGATTTTAATGGAAAAAAAAAAAACACAAAACACAACATTCTACAATTTTTCTCCAATGCTTTTACACTAATTTGCTGAGGTAGCTGTCTTTTATTCTCCATGTATGTATTGCAGGAAAGTGCACTTGAGTCTACAAAGCAATCCAGAGAAAGTGGTATCAAGGCACTGAACAGCTGCATCTGAGCAATCTCAAGATCATCAACACAAATAGGTAAACCCCCAGACATTTAGGTCTTCTGAAAATGTGCAGAGCACAGGAAAGGTTTAAAAGAGGCAGATTATGTTGGTGGAAGGAAGAAAACCTATACAGCAGTGTAGCACTGCTTGTCTCCCAGCAATGGATCTAAAGCATCCATGGGTGATGTTCAGGCTCCATGTTCAGAACCTGGCAGCCTTCAGCTCTACCTTGCCCGTCTTCTGGTGACTTGAGTCATTTAATGTCAGGCTGCAGACACTGGTGATTTAGGGTGTAATGGCCCCTCATGTTCTGTACTAGGAAGTCAAACGCAGAGCCAAGGCAATTCTGCAGAAGCTACAGAGCAGAGCAATCAACCTAATATCAAGCTGGCTTTTTTGTGCATGCAATTCTTCAATTGAATTGATAAAACTCCATTAAGAAGCCTGGGAAAAGTGCGAAATATCTCCCCATGATCTATCATTTCTTCTGTATGAACAAAGTCAAATAATAAACTTCTGACCAACAAAATCAGGTAGTGGAGCTGAAAGCTTCCAACTATGCAAGCACACTATGTCACTTTTCTTTACTGTTCAGGAACTAGCACCTAAGCCTCATAAGGCTCCTCCAGCATCTATTACAACTTCAAATACCTGTAAAGATCCTACATTCTTGGTACATTACACAAGCATCCACATTTTATATAGTTGTATTCACCATCCTTAAGCCATTTTCTTTGCCTCCTTGCATACATCAGGTTGTCCTAACTTACACTTCCACGCAAACAGGGTACAAGTTCATGAAGCTTTCCATTTTGTTTTCAACATAATGACCATTTTTGCATCAATTTAACAACTCTGCCACAATGCCCTAGAAGTTTGTTCTTCTGTATTTAAAGAGTAGCCTGCTTCAGTACTAGCCCCAGAGCCAGAATTTTTGCAGCCACTAAATCTAGTGAGCTTAACCAAATAAAGTAGCTACAATTTATAACATTTGCCCATCACGAACCACATCAAGAATCTTTTGTGGTGGAGAAAGTTGAAAAAACAAGCTAAAACAAGTTTGTTTTGATTAAGCCTACAATTGAAAGAGTCCTCTATAGTCCATAGATGGAATTTCCCTTCAAAAAAAGGAAAAAGAGCACTGTGCTCTGGAGGCAAAACTTGAGTGACATGGACTCATGTCCCTGGCTCTGCCCAATTTCAGTCAGGCCTTCCACATGTTTTCCTCACTGTGCTGATGGGGCAGCCTCGCTCTTTGTGGAAGCTTTCCCATTTCTACCTGCATAATACTGAGATAACACCATATCCCAGGTTTATACAACCTACGTGACATTCTACGTGCCAGACTAGTGTCTTCCTATTAGAGCTCTGTTTGGCTTCCCAACAAAAATAAACAAATAAATAAAACCAAGCAAACAAACAAAAACATCTGTTGTGTCTGTGCAAGAGTAAATGGCACAAAATCAAATAGCTGAGGTTTGCTTGATGTCCCTTTTGGACTTGCTTTGCCTACCTAAATAACAGTGACCTACAGTCATCCTTGTGAAGACTCTGATGGAAGAAAGAAGCTGTGGATTTAAGAGAGAATTGATCATTTGTTCCTAGTCATGGACAACACATGCTCTTGAAGTACCTGCTGCGATGGTTGATGAGAAAATAACAACACTTGCAAAGCAGAAGGTAGAGCAGCTGCTTTCTGCATGACAGGAGCAGGGGTCAGGTCTGACACCATACAGAGCCAAGCGTCCTTTTCCCCCAGTGCCCAATTCCTAACAAACAGCAGTGGCACATACAACATACCCACATTCACAGTTACAGGTGGCATTCTGGCTTGCCAAGACTGCAAATACACTCCTTGTTGACATGCTCCCTCCTGCAGGCACATTAATAAATCTAGCAAATGAATGGAGGGAAATAAGAGAGATAGTTACCGTTCCTATGGGACTCTTCTAATGAAAGGCTGCTGGGCCACAATACAGTATCTACCCTGCAACAGATCACCACACCACTGCCAAAAAAGGCCACATGAACAACTCCTGCCAAGATGAGCTGCAACTCCAAGGTACCCTGTCAGAGTTGGTTAAGGAGCTGCAGAATAAGCAAGCTGCAGCACCTGCATTCCTCCTCCAAAGAGAAGCATCACAAAACTTGTTACCCTCCTGCAGCAACAAGTCTAACTTCAAGCAGAGTCAAGAGGCGGCATCTTCCTTTCAGCAATGCCCTGAACCAAGGTAATGCCAACTCAAACCGGAGTTATCTGCTTTACTTAAGCTCTCCCAACGTACTCATTATCATGGTATCTGAGTACATCTGTGTTTGGGTATACTGCTAATAGAGAAAAACCATCGCCTCGCCACACTTCATTTCTCTCGTGTGCCTTGCAGAGCTAGGCTTCAACTGGGAAAACAGAAAGCAATCAAGTAACTGATGAGCAGGAGATGCGCTCTCCTCTTTGTGCAATTGCTGCATTAACAGGATTTAAATGTGCAAGGAAAAACACCTTCGATATATACATATATTTTTATATATATACGCACACACTCTAATTCAACTAGTTTTTCATTATCTAGCAAGATTAGACAAATAGCACCACTCAAGCACTCAGACACAAGTTATGCATGGAGGCACACACACCCCCACGTTTCTAACTGAGATTTAGCCCACTCTTCTGTCGGGGCGCTCCCCAGCAGCAAGATGTTGCAGTTAGTTGGTCCATAGGCAGGTCTGCAATAAGGACAAGTGATGATAAACACTAAACCTCAGCTTCCCAGAGCTGGAGCAGCACTTTGTCAAGCAGTATGCAGAGACCCGTCGAATCACTGTTGGATGACACTAGGCCACCGCTCTATGTGCGCCGTGATGTTGTCATTGCAACTCAAAGCTGTTACCACTAAACACCCCAACACCAGACGCTCTCTTGCTTTGCATCCTTTTTGGTGCCGCTTCTTTATGGCAGGGGATGTGGATTATGTGGCTTTTGCTTGAGCTGAACAAGGTGCAGGCAGCCAACAAGGTAGAACTGCCGTTTGCCGGTAACAGTAGGCCCACGGGACATCACATCTCATCAGACACGAGTCGACTGATTTTGTACAAACTAGCACACTAGAAAAGCTGGATTGTCAGGAAAATCAAGTTCCCAACAGTATCTTGTGCTAGTCACTAGAAGCTCTCTTCCTCCTGATTTGTCGAGGAAAAAGGCAGGTTTTGTAGGGAGATACAACATCTGGACCTTAAAAGATGGAACAGCTTTGTAGAAGGAAGGAAGGGCTTTGGGGCTAAGAGGGGCAAATTTTCACAGGAAAATTGTAGGACAGAAGGAAGAGCAGAAGCAAGAGCCCCAGGGATGTAACTGATGACTCAGAAGAGAAGGGACAAGAGGATGGTGAGGCCTGGGAAGAGCAGTCTGCCCTGCCAGGGCGGGCAGAAAGGACAGCAGGTGGGAAGGCAGAGGGCTCTGGGAACACAATGGCAGAGCACATGCCACAAAGAGGACAGAGAAGACATTCAGGAGACCCCGGGTGGAACCTGGAAGCAGAGATGAAGGGAAGAGATGCAATGAATTCAGTCCACAGAAACTGCAAACTGCAGTATTCCCACACTCGACAGTACCACCCTGCAGATGTACATCAGTTGCAGGCCCTTTCTTCTACAACACAAATGTTTCATTTTAATTCCCTCGCTCCTTAAAGCGGGAAGAGAGCAAAAAGAAAGCCCACTGCCTCCTTTGCCCCTTCCAGCCTCTCCACTGAGTCCTTGCTGCCATTCTCTCCCCACCACTCTTCAAAGGGATCCAGCTGCCTAACCAAAAACAGACGAAGTGAGCTGCTGTCATTGCAGCCATGGTCTTGATGACGGCTACATCAAAAAGACCCGTGTCATTTATCAGCTCTCCAAATCATCTGATTCATTCATTAAATTATAGAGATATCAAACCACAAAACACAGTAGCTGCCAAAAGACGTCTGTCTCCTCTATATGACCAAGTTCAGCCACTTCACAACCGCTTGCACATTTTCACTAACTTAAGCAATACTGGAACGTCGAGGCAGAGAGGCAGACACGAACTCCATGGCGTTTGGATTTCCAGCTCCAAAAACACAGATGCTTGCTCTTCCATTTTATCTAAAGGAATTTCTCGGGTTTTTAAGAGTTGGGATTTTCAGAACATCTCTAAAGCTACTAAGATAGCTATTGCTTCCAAGAAGCATAAACAAGCATAGAGCTGAATAGCATTATCTGCATCACACTTGGCTGGTTTATCTACACCTTCATTAAGTGTTTGGCTATTGCCTTGATGTGATGCTGCCCGAGTCATACATACAGCCAACTGATTTCCCCTATTCATCAGAAATGCTACCCAGCAAGAAAGTTATTCTCCTCATTTAGGCTGTGGACTACAAGAGTATGAATTCCCCATACCCAGTGTGGTTTAAATAGTAACAAGCACTAACAGATCCCAGGGACCCACTTACACTGGGAGCAGGGATTCAGGTTTTCATCGTATCCATGTCACCAGTTATTTACTCTTTTGCTCCTGAATCTGAGTGATGCTCTGACTGCTAAGCCACAGAAGCAAACAGCACTTCAACATTCCCAGAGCCCAGCCAATACTGGAAAAATTTCCATATACTCTACCAATATGAAAGCCTGACTTGTTTCTATCCTAAGAAAAATCCACCTCATAGTATATTTTATTAATGCAATACTCCCATGCACGTGGCTAAGTACATATGTGCACACACACAAGTGTTATGATATATAATTCTATTGAACCGAGGCTATCACATGTAACAAAGCATGCATGGATTTACAAGACTGCAGTTTCATTTTTGGTCAACCCAGGCAGCTACATTATGATTTCTTCTATATGTTCAAATCACCACCTCACAGAATATTAAATAAGAGAACAAAAGGAGCTGGCCTGTCTGGGTAGTTTTGGAATCCACTACAATCCCATGTCGCAGAGCCAGTCCACAGCTTTCCTGACAAAGTTTGTGCATTTAACAGGAAACATCTCCAATAAATACGCTCACAAACCAAACCAAGAAGAGGAATTTTGAAGAAAGAAACACAGCTCTAGGCAGGAAAAGTGTAGCACTACAACAAAAGGCTTTTTTTCCAGTGATAACCTACTTTGAGATTGCTCCTAACAAACAAGCACCAAGTACAGCCCGAATATCCCAATCCTACTTAGCAATTTTAAAGTCTGGGAGCCCATTTTCTACTTTGAAACCAGGCATCAGTGTTCAAGTTTGGCTAGATGTGCTCCGGCACTAGTTTCCAAGGAAACCAGTGACTGCATGAGCATTGCAAAATGCAAGTCCTCTGCTTCGCTCTTTCACAAGTACGCTGCAGCTATCTCCGTGACACAAACCTTTCCTGGTAGGTGCTTTACCACTGTTTCTAACAGACATTAATACCATTTCAGATGTTTCGGATGTCAGCATATGCAGCATATATGCGAGCAACATACACACTTTCAACATCTCCAGAAAGTGTTTCGGTTGCGAGAAGGAGAAAGGAAGTATTTCTGTTCGTTCAGGCTCCAGTGTAGCAAATACTTTTGGGTTTTCTTGTTCTATCAGCTTCTTAAAACAAAGACAAGCTACACAAAACCTGAATGTCATGGACTTCCCTGCCTGCACATACCCCCTAGAAACGGCAGAACAGCAGGTGAAAAACATTTATACAAATATTTCTCCTTTAGCCTGCTACAAACGCAGGTATTTTTGGCACAATGAACAGCCAAAAGAGAAGAAAAACAGCAGCACAGGCAAGTACAGAGCATCATTTATGACATTAAATGGCATTTAAATCATCACCATCTTCAGTTCAAAATGCACAGCTTTCCAGGACCCCTTACTCTAACAGAAGGTTCGGATTTGATCACTTCTGAAATCCTAGCATCTCCAGTATCTATCCCAAGCAGGATAACCAAAAGAAACAGGTGCACATCAAGTCATTGTGTCCTTTTTAACTCTCTGAAGGAGCAATTTTCCCCCTCAATTTCTATTTGTCATCTGGTGCTCAGTGAGACAGTGTTTAGAAAAGGCACGGACTCTTCTCACCTTCCCAGCCAGCCTGCAATACAGGCTGCTGCGAGCAGCTGCCCTGTCTAGATTTTGTGGTACTACCTATATTTTTCCCTCAGTCTCAGCACTCTGATCAGGGTTGATTGGTTGATTTTTATTCATTTCAGACATGTAAGATGCATACTGTGTTTAGGAGCATAGGATGCTGAGGCTCAGGATGACTTCTATAGAGTCTGGAGAGAAAGCATTAGTGTCCCTGTCCTGGGACCTCATCTTCTGTGGATGTACTTTAAAACTATCCACCTACAGCATTCACCCAGTAATACAGATAAGAGAAAGAAAGTTAATTCCGTAGAAAATTAACTTGTGGAGATGTATTATAATTCACAAAATAGTTTCTATGTTAACGACCACCTTCATTTAAGCTTGCTTAAAACTACTGTATTTTCTGAGTAGTTTTGGTCGACATATAACCACCATCAATATTTCACTATTACTTTCTGAATGGAACTACTCCGCTTTAAAATGTAGCATGTTTACACTGAACTGCTAAAATTAATATCTGCAAGCAGCAGAAATTCAGAGAAATACATGTAGCTTGTTGCTACTAAGCAGAACTAAAAATAATGGAAATTGCAGCAACATTTAATCTTGCCATCACTCAAAGCAAGAATCAGACAGAAAATGACAAAAAAAAATCCTTGGCTTTAATAGCTTTGTCCGGTGAACTTTTTTTTTAAAAAAAATCTTTTCCTTTGAATAAAACACCTCTGGTCCTTAGAGTTTACATTCAACATAAACATTACCTGACCAAATAAATGTAATTCAGACACATCCAGAAAACTGCTTGCCAATAGAAAAAAAATAAACCTTTGTCCTCTGCACAACATAACCCAGTTATTCCTTACCACCAGCAACCAAAGCCTCAGAGGCTGAGACAAAGAACCCAACCATCAGCAGCCTCCCACTTGCCACTTCACAACACATTAAGCAGCACAGACTCCAAGGCCTGAGTCACACGTGCACCTCCTGCATAGAGGAAAGCCCCATCAACCACCAGCACCACCACTGCCAAGCCAGACCTGTCAAAGCAAAGTAAAATAACATCTGTCAGACCGGCATGCATCACTATCCTGGACGTGCTGACGTGTTAAAACATCTGTCAGGAAGCATCCTGACTTGCATCACTAGTGCAATGCTGTATCACTAGTGTGACCAGCAGGATGAGGGCAGGGATTGTCCCCCTAGACGCAGGATTGGTGAAGCCACACCTTGAACCCTGGGTTCAGTTTTGGGTCCCTCACTCCAGGAGGAACAGCAAGGGGCAGGAGGGTGGCCAGAGAAGGGCAACAAAGCTGATGAAGGGTCTAGAGCACAAGTCATGTGAGGAGCAGCTGAGGGACCTGGGGTTGTTCAACTGAAAAGGAGGGAGACCTTATCACTCAAACTCCCTCAGAGGAGGTTGTAGTGATGTGAGATTGTAGCAAGGTTGCTTCAATCAAGAAACAAGCAATAGCACAAGAGGAAATGGCCTCAAGCTGTGCAGGGAAGGTTTAAGCTGAACATGAGGAAAAATGTTTTCCCCCAAAAGGACTGTCAAGGCCTGGCCCAGGCTGCCCAGGACACTGGTGGAGTCCCCATCCCCGGAGGGGTTTCAAAGACATGGAGATGTGGTGCTGAGGGACATGGGTTAGTGGTGACCTGGCAGTGCAAGGTTAACAGCTGGACTCTGATCTCTTAAGTTTCTTTTGATCAAAACAATTCTATGAGCATCCTTTACAATAAAACCTCATCCCTGCAAAACATGAAGAGGCTCTGCTCTCAGCCCAGCTACACAAACAGAAGTGGAGCAAGTTGACTGTTGGGGGAGTCAAGAGAGGAGATGGCTCATGAGGCAACTCTGCCAAGCTGACTTGGCCAGCCACAAAGAAAAACTTGGGACCAGGCTGCTGGGCAGGCAACAAGTACCACGCTCCCAAATTCAGCAGCACTTGTTACAGGAGTGTGCTGTCCTTCACAGGCATTCCAGCTTGTCCATGCAAATCAGCCAGTTGAAACCAAGCACAGAACGCAAGATAGGGCTTGAGTGGCACCATGCTTCCAGAACAGCAGGAGACAAGTCAGTATGTCCCCTTCACAGCCACCGACACAAGTGGAAACCTAGTCAGCAGGATTAATCTAAGGGACATCATGCCTAAGGCAATGCTCCCGGACACATCTCTCATTGATGGGCATGTCATTCTTTCTCACAGACCTCCTACCAGTGGAGAGATGCTGTCCCATCACCATACAACACATACTGAGAAAGTCCTAACCCCCTAAATCCTGCACACACACACAAAAAACCCCACTGATGTTAATGGATGTCAGGATTTAATCAAGAATTAGCAAACCTCTCAAGGCACAAAAATTCTTTTCCAGAACAATGTTAAACTACATTCAGATCACATAACACATAAAAGCAACCACAGCAGTTAATTATGCTCAAGCAAATGATAAATACATTTCAACTGGTTGCTGGACACATCACAGTGAAATACATCTCGATGGAGGGGGGTGGAGGGAAGCAGATCAGGTTCCACCACTACATCCATTGCTGCCGACTGATATTCATAGAATCATGGAACGGTTTGTGTTGGAAGGGTCCTTTCAAGGTCAGCTAGTCCAACCCCCCTGCAGTGAGCAGGGACAGCTTCGACTAGAGCAGGTTGCTCAGAACCCCAACCAACCTGACATGGAGTGGTTCCACAGATGGGGCTTCTACCATCTCTCTGGGAAACTTGGGCCAGGGTCTCACTGTCCTCAATGTAAAAAAATTCTCCCTTCTCTCTAGTCTAAATCTTCCATCTTTTAATTTAAAACCAACACCCCTTGTCCTGTTGTAAAAGGATATATCATAGCAGAGATATGGTTGATATGTTTTCTGCAGCACGACACCAAACCCAGAAAGTAACAGGACTAAAAAAGAGGCCACAATCCCTCGTCTGATTTCACAGCTCCTATCCCGCATTTCAGGATGCAATCACTGCAGGAGGGTGTCTAAGCTCCTGATCACAGGTCACTCAATCACCCGTTTCTAGTGGATAAATTATGTTGCAACCATCCCCCAAAGTACTTTAGGAGAAAAGCACGGTTTCAAGAGATCGGGGATTTGGGTTGAAGTTTTTAGAACTGTTTCTTGAGAGTTTTAATTAATGAACAACTCCTGGGTACCACAGCATATGTCCCATTTATAAATACCAGCAGATAATTTTATGCAAACACTCTAAATATTAAATGTTTTCCAGCTATTGGGGGGGGGCTGTTATTACTATTATGATAGTTTAAAAATATGCCTCTAGTCCACACAAGGTGGACCTTCAAAGAACCCATTTGGCCACTGAAAGGATTTTGTTAAACCTCCTGTAGTGTGCTGTATTTTCCCTAAGGCTACACAACCAACTTAGCGGTTGTTTTGATTTTATTTTTTTTAAACCAGAGCTGTTTAAGTACCACTCACAGGCTGCTCTCCCCTCCCACAAAAAAAAAAAAAAAAGAATCCTGGCATTTTGGCAGACTCCCCAACTTTACATTCAGAGCATTTCCTAAATCCATTAGCTCACACAACCAAGTCCATTTTTAGCTTACTCAGCATTTTCTACACATGATGCAGCACTTTGGCATTAGCTCAGCATATGACCCGGCACACACCACCTCTGACATGAGAGGATCAGGCCCTATACATTTCTCCACACTAACAAGCTGTCTGCTTTGTTTTACATCCAGCTTCTACTCTTCTTTTTCCCTTCTCAAAAACGAAATATGCTGATTACAAAGTCTCCCCAAACAGCAGACAGCTGTTGCTGATCACCAAACCAAACAGCCTTTTACAGTTAAAGTCCTGGGTATTTTCCCACAGTGAGTACAAAGTAAGGAAAGTGAAGACATGAGAGTTTCAGCTCCTCATGAAAAAGGCTACTGTTTGGTCTGCAGCTCTGTAAAATCTTAATTGGAATAACCATTGGTTACAAACGAGGTCTTGCAGTATCCTTTTCATGCTGGCAGGCTGTTAGCAGCCAGGATATATCCTGCAGGAGGTCAGAGGTATGGAAAAACAAACAGCAGCAATTTTAGAAGATGAAGAATATTAAGACTCATAGAGATGCCAATATCCTGACTTCTCTCACTGGTCTTGGAAGGAAATGGGGAGATGTGTCCTTCCACGGATTTGAGCTATAAACCCATCATGCAAGCCCACAAAGTCCTGTTTCACGTTCATTATAAATAAAAAGCTTTGAGGCAAAATAAACCCAGCCCAACCCTGCAATAGCAACTAAAACTCAACACACTGATCATTTTTTTAACTATACGGGTGGGGTTTGTGTGTAAGGTAAGATCTCACAGGAGGTTTAATGATCTTTTTTTTTTTCCCCGGAACAAGGCAATTAAATTCACTGTCACAGTTAAAAGCTGCTTGGAGTTTAACCATTTTATACCCCAGAATCTTCTATGTAGAATCAGATCAGCTTCCATAGACATACATCCCAGAGTCGGACACACAGGTATCAAAAGTCTACCCTGGCCCTGTTGATCACTCCTCATTTCTAACAGACTTCCTACTGCTACTGATCCGACCAATCTCCACCTGCCTTAGGTGCTCCACCAGATCAGGACAGACTCAGCACCATTTAACTGCAAAAAACACCACACAATTAAAGATTTCCTCTATGTCCTCTTAGCACTCCGACCTCTGTATAATGCTGGAAAACAGGCTGATTGATATTTTAGTGACTTGTCAAAAACAAAGGTTGGATGCTACTACCTCGAGAATCTCTGAGCTTAAGCATGAATAGGGAAAAAAACTCAACCCTTCTTTATTTTTGTAGGATCATTTTGGTTGGAAGAGACCTTTAAGAACCTCGAGTCCAACCATTAACCCAGCACTGCCAAGTCAACACTAAACCACATGCCTCAGCACCACATCTCCATGGCTTTTAACCCCTCCAGGGATGAGGGCTGCCCTGGACAGCCTGGGACAGGCCTTGGCAACCCTTCTGGGGAAGAAATTTTTCCTAACATCCAACCTAGACCTACTCTGGCACAACTTGAGACTGTTTCCTCTTGCCTTATCAATTTGGTATCTATTCCTTTTCTGCTTCCAGGTCCTCTCAACCTTAACCTCCAGTACCACCATAAACCATTACCTTGAACATCAAAATATCAAGATCACTTCACATTTGTTTAACCAAGACAAGGACCTTCCCTCAACCATGCACAAGCACCGTGTAAACCATGTTTGCAACTGCAGGTAGAAAAATGCACAAAAAAACCCCAAGATTTAGATATTAATGATCCCAAACAAACGAAATCAGTTGTATGTCTCCACTCAGTCTCCAAGGTACATCCACCACTAACAGAGCAGGTAATCTGGATTGTATTTTAATCATAAGAACTACAGCTAAGAAAAATCCACAGTTCATCTTTTCATTTAGGCAGCTTTCTCTTCCTTCCCATTGGGATGTTCAAATTAAAAGCACTCATCGGTGCAGTTACAGATTTAGGCAAGCACCCTACATGACCGTATATCACCAGAAGACATCATGTCACCTCAGTAGGTGTCCATCCGTGGGCATGAGGCTTTGAAGGCTTCTCATCACCATAACATGACAACTCAAACACAAAAGCGAATGCTTCCTAGGGCAATGTGCATTCCCAAAGCTGTGAGCAAGTACTCTTTTCACCCCACTGACTAAGGTCTGAAGCTGCAACTTGACTAAAACATCCTTAGTAGCCTTAGAGGATTGACCAGGGAAGGTCAATATGAAGTACAGCCTCAGGCAGGTGGTGCTTGTTACACCCCATGTGAGACTATAGCAAGGCATTTATGCAACAGGCGAGTAAAATTAAAAGCTTTGTCAGGTTTCCTACGCATTTTGCCCTACACAGCAGAGGTTCCAGGCTTTCCGTTGAAACACGAAGTGCTTCTCCGAGCTCTGGGGCACTGGATTCACGCTTTGAAGGCACCAAGGGGCGAACACACACACACCCATAACAAGAAAATACACATTTTCTAGTGGTATATGATGTCCCACAGCCTAACTGAAGAAATTAACAGCTTCTGGGCCACCTTATGCCACCTTAGGCAGTTACCAAACACACCACTACTTGCACAGACCCACCCGCCTGCCCCGCGGCCTTGCTCGCAGGGAGCAGTGCGTGTGTCCCCGACAACGCCTGGGCTCCGCTTTTGGGGCCGTCTTCTTTTGGTTTTGGGGTCGGGTGGGTTTTTTCGGTTCACCACAGTTTCTCCCCTTTTGAATCCGAAGCCCCGGCCGTTAGCTTTAAATTAGCCTTAAAAGCGCAAAATAT
>VWZY01001080.1:46110-64892 GCA_013399075.1 Chloroceryle aenea | reverse complement strand
TTTATATTGTATGTGTCAGGACTCTGTATGTTCCTTGATTGCAGTAACCTGGACACATAGTCTAAAACGTGAAAGGTACATCACTTCATATTGTTGTAAAGATGGTGGATGAGATTGAGACCTGTTGCAGAATGAAGGTGAATTTCATAGACATTTGATGTATAAACAGACTGTATCATTGTTGGTATTAGATGTCTAGATTTTCTTTGCCTGGGTACTGAAGTTACGAAAAAATTGTATGAGGTTATTTTTTTTTAATATAAGCCGGTGGATTTTTCCTTAACAAGACTTCTTAGTGTATTCAAAAGTTAAGTCAAGAGGAAGTACTTTAAGACCGTACACTTTGGGTCTGAGTCCAATATGAACAAGATTGAGAAGTTCTTGAGTAGTGGTTATAAAAGGGATTTGAAAAGAACATGTACCCTCAAACAGCCACCTGGCTGTGAATAGCCAGCAGAAGTTTTTAAAGTGAGAAGATGCTCTGAATGCACAGCTGGTGGTGTTCATAATCTGACAGATCTGCCCAGGGTTTGCATGCGCTGAATGTGCCCCAGGCTTTCCACAGTTCTGCTTCCCACCCATATTCACCTCAGTTCTTCCAACTTCTGAAATAAATGCCAGGTTGGAAAGTATGTTGTCCAGCTGAGCTTTCTCTAATCTTTTTCTTGTTTCCACCAGCAATGATTTACAACCATTTCTGTATCACCCAGAGACCTCTCCTCAGATGCATGAGTCATCTATAGTGTCATGGTTCCCTAAAAAATCCACTTCAGTAATTGTGTAACTGTGTTTTTTTCTGACAACACATTAAAAAACTACATGTACTTGGTAATCTTGCACCAAAGCATGTAACTAAGACAGTATAATATTGACTTGTACATGGAAGACTTTCATGTCTTGAAATTAAAGCATTCAGCCTTACATAAGCCTGAGCTTTGAGCTGGCTCCGTGCCATAGGGCCGGTTCCACCACTGGCACAGGGTGAGATCCTATACATGTTTCCTCCTGAATGAGAGAGTGTGAGGCTAGAAGTTGGCCAGGCAACTGCACAGCATTCAAGGCCAGACATTGGACATAAACTCACCTGTTTGCTGATGCCAGGTTGGTGCCAAATTCTGCTGGATACATTCCATTGACAGCTCATTTTCATGCTCTTTTTGAAAAGAGCTTGGCTTGCCAGCTCCTTAAACTGAGTCTGTGGCTAGGGTGAAGTGGCAGTGGTGCCCACCATCTCTGAGATGGAGATGCTAAATGTGACCAAGCATGTGTACTGTACCAAGTCTTCCAGTGTAATTCAGAACTGAGGAGACCTGACTTGCAGGCTCCTACCAGGGGACACTGTCCTGTGTGCTGTCCATGCCCTCAAGATCCCTGCTGTACAGTGGTAAGGGCAGAACAGAGGCAGTGATACAAATAAAGTGTAAAGGCTACAACAACAGGCGGGTAATTTCTAATAGTTGTGTCATGTATCATAGGCAAATGGGCTTTGTGCCCTAGGGNATTAAAGCTGGTTTAGTTTTATTTTTAACCATAAGTCTCTCTCTTATACCCTTTTTCTTCCCCTTTGAGTGGGAAGAGGGGGTTAATAAAGAGCATCTGTCATTTGTCTAGTGGCCAGCCCAACCCTAAACCTTGACAGGATTGGAAAACACAAAGTCCATTTTGACAGCTAATAATATTTTTGTTAAGTCAGTGGAACTTTTGCATCTAAGAGTTCATGTTGCTTTGAAGATAGGGAACTGTTTGATTTTGAAATATGAGTTTAATTTAGTTAATTAGGTACATGAACTAAAAAGAATACTGCTTCACGAGTAGATCACCTACATCTGTGCAATATTAATTGTCATTCAAGAAAAAAGTAAGAGCTAATATTCATCTACACATAGAGAGTTTGTGTTTACATATTTACATTAATCTAACTGTGGCATTTCAAATATATATCAAGCATACACCTATGTATTTCGGTTTACTGTACCTGATGATGTCCAAAATGCTTGAGGGGAATTCCTCCAGACACAGATGGCAAAATATTTAGAAAGCCAAATAAATTTTGTCTACTTGGTCCTTCTGTATAACTGATGACTGTAGGTCACTTAAGGACATAGAGGAATAAACTGGGAGTTAGTCCCAGTTAATAAAACAATACATAGGCTCAAGCAGTTCCAAAACTAACTTCTTCCCAGTGAAAAGAAGTGGGAAAAGTCTTCTATATTTTTTTATACTAGATCAAAGTTTGTTCCAGACTATTACAGCTATGCTAATTCATCTTCTGAAGCAGGTTTACAGAGGCATTCATATTGAATAACAGCACAATTATAATTTATTGTTCATTTTATCTATTCTGGTTTTATAAATTTATTTATGTTTTGCCATCACAAATTTTAAATTATTGTATGAATCTGTTATGCTCAAATGCTGTATTTTCCTCACTTTTATATTAATTGGTTTAATTATTTTCCTTTCTGCGACATACCGAATCTAATTTTCACTTACATCAAAATGTCCCCTTGTTGTGCTGATGTCTGCTCACATATTGTATTTGGATACTTTGCATACGTTACATATCCAGATTAAACTATCTAAGTACAGGTGTGCACTGGATATTAAAACTCCCAACTACAGAGCTGTAAATTGAATCTGTAATCCATGAATAGAGCCTTAATGTCATTAAAGACACCCCTGGGCACATAAGACATCTACACGGGACTCAGAGTAATGACAAAGGACCTGCAGGACACGTGCATCATTCTGGAATGACCAGAAGTTTCAGAAAGCTATATTAAGTACGGAACACAAACCATAACAGAGCTGGCAGTAAAATCTGAAAGGCTCAAAACTGTGATCAACTTACTGCCCCTGGCCTTACATGGACAGGGGCAGAATTGTTGAAAATGTGGATTTAAAACTTTAGCTTCAGGGAAAGCCTTTAGAATAGTTTCCTTATTTCCAGAAGTTTAAGTGTTTCTGAGCAAGAAATATGTTCCATTATGTAGAAGAAATTGCTACAGAGCCATTCCGGGAGCCAGGATCAGAAACTTTGGCAGAGAGAAGCATAAGTTATACCATTCTGATCTGGCTGAGCCATTTTGACTGCAGGGAAGATTCATTTTGGCATGGAGCAAAGTAGTATTTCCATTATCACTTTCAATTGCAATTAAGCATGGCTTTGATAGCCAGCAAAAAAAATCCGAGGGAAGGCACTGAGTCTGTGCACTTCTGAGTTATTTTTACTGCTCTTGCTTCCTATCCAGTAACATATATTTCAGATAAGCCATTTGTCTGGGCCAGTGTGACAGTACCTATGCCCTCACATGGAGAAGAAAGTATTTCACCTTGCCTCTCTTTTGTGTTCAGAGCACACATGGTATTTTAATAGAAAGGGATTCTAAGAGTGGAAAACACATGCTGGAAAAGAATTGTAGACAGGCCTGTATTTTGTAAGAAAACACAGAAAATAAGAATATAGTGCTGAAATTTTCAGGTATAGTAGCCTTAAATTATCCCCCTAAAATTCCATACTTAGGCTTGTAACTGAGTAGATCCAATGGTTCAAATACTAACTTGGTTTGCCAGAGACTTGTCTCTTTTGTCCTTTCCTCCAAACCACATCTGTGACTCCAGCATTTACTGAAGGCTTTCAAGACTTGGGATATCTTCACCCACAAGCCAGCCAAAAACACTTTATGAACAATCAGCTTCAGTCAGATGCCCTGCAAAATAACGTATGTGCCATAGTTATGCCATCCAGTTATCTCTGTTATCTTTAATATTCCTGCTGGTGTGTGTATTTCCTTCATTACTTTTTAGTTGCTATATTTTCTTCTCTTTTGAACACTAAGTCAACAGTTTGCTGTCCTGTGATTACTGGGGTTTGGGGCCATTTGCAAGAATCAGCCACGCCTCTGTAGTTAATGCCAGGTGTAATCAGAAGGAGAATTCAGTCTTTCTGCCTCCCAGCTGCAAAGCTTGTAATCCTAGCTATGTCTTCAGCCTACCAAGCAGACCTAGGGACTGCAGCCAAGCCACGAACACATGCAGTAGTCTTCGCATGAACCAGAACTGGTTCTTACTTTACCAGCATTGAGCTGCACCCAAAACTGCTGGCTGACAGTGGCCACTTGTGTATTGCTTTTGGAGGAGAAGCAGTAAAGCCAGTTTGAAACACGAACTTTTGCTCATGCATGTGATTAAGTCCATATATTTAAAGAGGGAGATAGATGATGGAGGTGATGCAAAAATGTGCACAGCAGTTTGTTACCACTATTTAAGAAGCTAACATAGAAAATTCCTAGAGACAGTCCTTAACTCCTGTTTTAACATTTTAAACATGCTTGCATATTTATTAGTATATTTATAGTAGTTGTGTATATTTGTAGTTGTATATAAATGTGTACATATTTATAAATATCTAAAGGGCAGGTGTCCAGAGGATGGGGCCAGTCTCTTTTCAGTGGTGTCCATAAACAGAACAAGCTGTAACAGACTCAAAGGGGATCAGAGGAAGTTTCACCTCGACATGAGGAAAAACGTCTTTACTGTAAGGATGATGGAACCCTGGAACAGGGTTCCCAGAAAGTTTGTGGAGCCTCCTTCTCTGGTGACTTTTAAAACCCTCTTGAATGCCTTCCTGTGCAACCTGCCCTGTGTGAACCTGCTTTAGCAGAAGGGTTGGACTAGATAATCTCCAGAGGTCCCGTCCAACCCCTAACATACTGTGATTCTGTGATTTCATGTGAATTATTAGTGCAGTTTGTACTGCACTGGCCAAATGAACTCTGTTAATAAACTGTGCATCAGGGGAAGGAATAGTAGCGCAAGCAAATAAACACTAATATATATTATAAAAGCATATTGCATGGGTTACAATGAATCATTCTATGCAGTGAAGCACACAGAGAGCAAATTGCTTTCCACCCATCTGTAAAAAGAAAAAGAAAAGGAAACCCTGCTTCATCAGAAGGAGAAACAAAAGGATAAGTGATCAGCTCTTACAGCAGAAACATTAAAAAAAATGTTTCCCTTCTACAGACTGCAAGCAGAAATTAAATCAATAAGATCTCTTCTGCTTGGAAAGCTCCATGGTGGGACAGGACAGAAACCAGTGCAGCCCTGCATGGTTCCAAGAGACTGAAAAGAAGTATGCGAGTGGGCAGGAGCTCTCTGGGGCTCCTGGAGCCCCACGCCTGTGTATGCAAATATTTGGCAATGCACTGCTGGAATGATGAGGTGAGGTCTGGCTGGGGAAATATGAAAGATCTACCCAAATCAAGAAGTGTGTCTTTTGTGGGCTATCCCTACTTGTTACACAGAATATATTCAGAGAACCATGCTGAAAGGAAATATGTTTATTCTGTATTTGGTTCTGGGATTTTGTTTGTTTATTATTCCCCTAGCAATATGTAGTCTTGGCTTTATGGCTGAGACAGAAACTTCAGAAGCAGATATGAAAACTGACTTGAATAATGGGTTTACCCTTGAATTCCTATCTGGTAGAAACCAGTGTTTTTTAAAGAGAAAATGCCTGGAACAACTGCATGCCTGGCTCACAAACACCATGTGCATATTTCTTTCAAAAGGCAATTAGTGTTTGCCACCCATGCCTACTGTAAAACAGGAAAAACTGGTAACATTGAATAAATAATAAATGTGAAACAAGAACATGCAAATAAAATAATGTCATTATAGCCTTTGAATTTGTGTTCAGTCTCATCATCACTGAAGCACAAAACAATGAATAATGTGCTAATTTGACTTTGAACAGGAAATTGCAAGTGTTAGGGAAGCAAATGTAGGTTATAACTAGAAATGTTAACATGGCCTATTTATTCTTTGCTCTTAATGGTGAAATAGTTAATAATACAATTACTTCAGTGAAAATGCTGATGTCAACTGTAGTTACTGTTGTATAGGATTTAATTCAAGCCATCTGTTCTAATCCACTTGTATAGATCCCAAATTCATCTTTACTTGCAGTGAAGTGCTCTTCTGAAATTTAAAAGTAATTATTAAAGGAATGGAAATTATTAGTGGTTCATGGTCTGGCAAGGAAGAGGAATGCCTTTTTTTTAGTGTCTGTTTTGTCGGGCTTCTCAACTAGAAATGATTGAGAGTGGATTGTAATGCAGAAGTGTTTTCTGTCATAAACCATCTGTTGATATTTGGAGTTCTTCTCATTGAGGCGCTTGATAGTATAAGTCACTGATCTGATTATTCCCCTCATAAAGTCCATTTTTTTAACAGGGCAAAGGAAATATGAGTGGTTTATTAAAAAGGAAATATAAAGCATTGCTGAACAGTGTGGAAAAAATACTGCTGTGTGTACAGAAACATTATTTTCTAATGAATTGTTTCATTCTCCAGTGTATTCTTCAGTAGATTTGTAGGGGATATTTCATCTTGATAACTAATTTAGTTAGCTTTGAATATAACTGCCTTATCTGTTTTGGTCAGAAATTGCCTTGTTATTCAGGGATGCCTCCACTTGGCTCCAGAGCTCAGCTCTTCATGCTGTGAAGATGTCTCAAGCCACTTCTCAGGAAAAACACTTGTATCTAGGGCAGCTGCACAAGTAATGAAACGGATGTGAGATCAATAATTTATTATCTTGCCTTTCTGACTCCATAGCATTTGCACAACAGGGAGCTGTAGAAGTTAATCAGAAAAACCCAAGGTATCTCCTCTTACTCCTGGTACCTGCCTTTCACCGCTAGTAGGGCCTTTCAGAACTAAGTTAATGCCCCGACTGGATTATGCCATAGTTTACAGAGGTGTGAGGCAAGACTTTTCTATTAAAAAGAGACACTGGGGAGCTCTTCATGATACCCAGGAGTCACAGCTGAGACAGTTCAACCTCCCATTCCTGGCCAGTTAGGTAGAGTTACATCCTCGCCTACAAAAATACTTACAGTAATATTGCAGAACTCTCCCGACTGAGACTTCATGTTAAGAGAGGTAGCAAACATAAAACCAGCAGAATTTAAAGTGGTTGCCCAAAATATCCAGCTGCTATTGTCTACTTTTCCAAGACCATGAACACCCCTCATTGTCCGAAGTAGGTTTTTCCCTGGATTTCCCTTTCTTTCCTCCCCAAGTGAAAAAACAA
Organism: Chloroceryle aenea; assembly: GCA_013399075.1. Lineage (NCBI taxonomy): Eukaryota > Metazoa > Chordata > Aves > Coraciiformes > Cerylidae > Chloroceryle > Chloroceryle aenea. Next base: position 57,790 of record VWZY01001080.1, on the reverse strand, counting down.
TTGTTTTTTTTTTTTACCAGGAGGAACATGCGTTACAGAATCTGGCACGTTTGCATGTGATGCAACCTTGTGAATGTTTTGTTGAGATAAGTGAGTGACAGATTCCAGTTGATGTTCTGTAGGAGGTGAGGGCTTCTTTCCAGAAGTGACAACCATCTCAAAATAACTATATTCTCCTTACAGAGCTCCCAGTCTGACATTTTATCTTTCCAGTACAGCACTCTTGATACTCTACTACACCAATTTATCTAGCTAATAGACATAAGCAGCAGTTCTAGTTACGGGAAAGACTGTGCAAGGTCTACATCTATCTGAGTTAGCATTTGGTCTTTGTTGTCCAACTTTGTAACAGAAGACCTGATTGTAAATTATTGTTAAATACTGTTTTTCAGTTATGAGATCTTGTTACCACTGGAATTCAACATGGGTTTTTTCTTCCAATTTGTTAAGCCTAAAGTGCAGTTTTTCTTAAAAGAACGAGGCTCACTTTTCTAGTTGTTTATGGAAGTGTCAACAGTTAAAGCTTTGATGTTTAACTTTATTATATCCCCTTGAAATCCCTTAAGGAACGTGAGTTATGACATGACAGTGTTTTGCAGTTCATGGGGTTTAAATCTCATCAGCTTGCAAAGACGTGTGAAATACAATTAATGTCTCCAGTAATCCCAAGATACCTGTATAGTTGCACTGACTTTCTAGAAACAGTATTACTTTTCCCAAAGTCATAGCTATCCCTAAAAGGAGTACAATATTAGGCTTAGCATGTGCCTCTTAACCTTCTAGAAAAACAGAAGTCATGACTAGTAAAATAACATATGGCTTTCATTAATAGGACTCCTGGATTTAAAAAGAAATAATCTGTGTGTTGTTTTCCTTGCCTGTGGGAGTCCCATCATGCGTTCAGTTGCAGTTTATGAAAAGGTGCTGTAGTCTTCTAACAAATTACTTTCACAAAAGCCCTGAATTCTTCATATCTCTACTTTACTAGAGGTAAGCTGCCCTGACTTCTTATATAGGTGGGGAAGTCCCACAGCGTTTCCTGGTTGTTAATATAACACAGCATAGCTTTTAAATGCAGCATGTTAGAAAGATGTGATTTTTACAAAACTGCTTAAGAAGAAATCCTCCTCCGTTTATATCAGGGCAGGGCTTAGGTCATAGATGAGAAAATTTTTTCCGTATTTGGGATGGTTACAGGATGTTCATGCTAGCAGCCATACCTGTCATGGATTTCAGCAGAAAGGCAAAGGAGTGGCAATAACCTAAAGTCTTCAGATGAGGCTGCGACATGTTGACAGAAATGGGTGAGGTTCCAAAGCCACTTGCTTGTCCTAAAGTAGGCAAAATCTCTGTGACTCCAGGAGGAGTAATAGTTCTGTAGTAGTGGCATTGACCTAAAACAAGCTTTCAGTGTCTGGCTGTGCCACAGAAATTCCTCTGTCCTTAGAAAATTGATTAATTTATGTGTCCCCAGTTGTAAAGTGAGAAGGCAATTTAAAGATAAACTCCTTAATCAGTTTGAGTCAGTCAGATACTATGGTGATGAAACTGCTGAGTTTGTGCAATATCCGCTGTCAACAGCACTGCATATACTGTGCGGAGTGAAACAATAGAGAAATGTATCTCTTCTTCCAGCACTCATGAAGCTGGCAGGCTACATTCTCTGACAAGGGAGGGGAAGGTGGCTGTGTGCATGTCATGAGGTAGGGACCACCACCAGCAAGCAGAGGAAACACTCAAGTTTCCTCCAGCATCTATTTCTTTTCTTCATAAATCTGCATATTTGAAGAAACCATGCTTTTCTTCCAACAGGCAAGTATTTGTGCTAACATGGGCCCATAACTAATTGTTGCCATGGGAAATTCTGAAATAGCCACCCACATGTTTATGTCTGAATGGAGCTTGTGTTCAGACATACTCTTCAATCTGTGTGTCAGTATATGCACATAGTGTACATATATGTTTATTCCCCAGTGTAGCATGGTCAACTTGAGATACAAAAGTTTGCTTTTAATGTTGCAGATTTTGCTAGCATCAGCAGGGCCTAGTACACTTTGTCTGTGGAGCTGGTCATGTAGCTGAAATGCCCTAGTGCCCAGAGTATTTCTTGACATTTCTTCATATCATTGATGTGCTCTGACACAAGAAGAAAGGCACAGACAGTACTAAGAAATTTTCACTTTTCGGTCTGTAGCTGTTGCCCATGTGACCCTTTAGCCCTTCTACCCACAGAATAATATGCTCCAAAAATGGAAATGCTGGAGCTTTGCAAAGCAGAAAGCATTTTGTTTTCAATTATGAACCTGTTTTCCTCTTTTCCTGTACTTGAAAAAAGGCTGTATTGTCCTGCACAAAGTTTTCTAAAATACTTCTGTCATAAGACATACACCTGATTTAGAAAATCTCAGCTCAGATGACTAAAGCTTGGAGAATCTGTAAGTGACCTAGATGCCCACAGTGGCAGGTAGTGGCTGAGGCATCTCTGGTGGGATGTAAGAAGGTGGCACCAGTGGTCTGGAGAAGAGCTGACAGTTGTCCATTTTTTCTGCTAACCAGCAGAAGGTGCTTGTGGAAGTACTTGTACAAGCAGGCGCTTGTATCAATTATAGATACACTCTATTTGACAGGTTAAATTTGACATATTTTTAAGCTGCTTAGTTTCTGAAAGCTCTTAGATATGCTGCTGAAGCCAAACTGCTTGGTAGCAAGCAGCATTAGATCACTATGGTCAAGTAATGTTTCTCTACTAGTGGGTCAGCAGACCAAGGACTTCTCTAAGTGTAGCTGCACCATGGGCCTTTTAGAGAAGATCTGTGTGAAGCACATTAAAACATGTTGAAGTGCTGTGGAAAAGGCTGCATTGTCACTGGCTGAGCTGCACGTTTACTTTGGACTGTGAATTTGGCATCATTTAGTGAGATGAAAGAAATACCAGCACTAAGAGTACAATGCTTGGCTTCCTCCCTGCCTACAAAACAGCCTAACTTGCCAGTTCCTTCCTCATACCCAAATACTGACTGGATTAATACAAATGTCAATTACAACATCATTTAGGACAGCAAGCAAACACTTGTTCCTGTCTGGCACTTGTATGGTATACATGAGCACCTTTATCACTAGGAGGTCCTTTCCTAAATAAAGGACATGCTGCAGCTGTCACACAAGTGTGGGCCTTAGTGATCCCTTACCTATGTGTGGCTTTGTGTCTTTCATTAGGTGGTTCTGCAATCCTCCTTTTCTTGGTTTGTGTGGAGTGGTTTTTTTCACTCTGAAAAGATTAGAAGCTACCTCTTATTAATCTAATTTGATTATGTAGACTTGGATTTTCAAGGCTAAGAAGATGACTGCAGATGACTACATACTTAGTAGAATTTTTGAGAAGCGATGGACCTCTAATTATCATACTGTCTGTATGCTTGTATGTCCTTAAATTTAATTTAATTTTCCATAAATCTTATTTTAAACTAAGACATCTCACAGCCCAGAAAACATCCCTTACCTATCACTATGAAAGTAACAATTAACAATACTGAAAGTGAAAGTAGCAAGTTAAGCATCTCTTTATGTAGCCGCCTGTAGTGCATTACCTCACCTTCCTAGCCCTTGTAATATACTAATGAAGAACAGACATTAGTAAAAGCATGTGAATAAAAATAAGATGCATTTTCTAAAAATTCTGCTCTTTTTAAATTATCTCAAATAATTTTAAGATTCATTTAAACTAAATTGTATAAATGCAGACAGAAGACACAGTTCAAGCTACAAAAGTTATTAATGACTCCATAAAATATATTTCTCGGTGAAATATCAGTATTGAAGATTTAAAAGATGAATTTTGGTTTCTTTCCACCCTCAAGGTAGCTTTTCTAACTGTTAGCTGTATTTTTGATGAGTTACCTTAATATTTTGTATGTGCTATGGTCCATTTGATATATTTTTCCTTTTATAGATCTCTAAGTAGATAAACCTGTGGTTTAAATTCCTTGAAATTACATAAAGCATCGAGATATTCATCATATAGTAGTTGTGGTTATAGAACTGTGGGCACAATGAGAGTTTCTAATTGACTGCATTTTTCTTTCGCTTTGCAAAATGTGTTACTGAAGAAGATGGATTCTTCAAAATATGGTTTAATTTAAAGAAGGAAATGTAAAAGAACATATTCTAGGTGTCCTTTTGACGAACTTATCTTCTGAAACATGAAGAAATATTTGTAAAACAAGCAGTCTTTTTTAATAACTGAGGAAAATGTGCTTAATTATGTCTTCAACAACAAAATTCTGCTGTTTAAAGGGTTTACAAAACAGTTGAATTTTTTTTATCTTATTCTGATGGGTTTTTTTCATCCATTACTGTGAACTTTAATCATGTTGAGTATAGCCCAAAGGTTTCCTGTGTTCCAGCTTTTTAAGCTGCCTAACCTGTGTAAATACATTAGGGCAGTTCTAAAGCATTAAAAACAGGAGGAGATGGATGCGTGCAAAGTTCAAATGTGTTCTGCTGGCTTTTATCATCAGTGTGAATCATGTGGCAATTTAGGTGCTTAAAATAGTTTGTTGGTCATAAAACAGTGAAATACAGCAAATGAAATCTCTCTAGAGGAGACAAATATATAGTGGGCATTTCAATTTGGTGTTGTGGGAGTTTTCTTACTGGAAGGGGCTAGTTTCTTTCCATTTGTGTGTTTTGATTTTTATTTAAAATTACTTTTGGTGTACTTGAAATGGTGTGTGTTGAAAGCTGAGGAAATTGAAATCCTTTTGTCCTCAAAAATGAAATAGTTATGGGAAGTTTAAAATAGATGCTTCCAGGACAGGGTTAGATCACAACCATTTTATGAAACAGGATTCAGTCTTACTACTGAATTAGTTTCTCACCTCTTTCTGTTATTTCCCTGAGACCTCCAGCTTCATTTCATGTTGCATGAAGAATCAGTGAATACCAGTGTTTAGAAAGCTTAAGAAGCCCTAAAAAATAACATTTCAAAGGCCAGATACCTGGTGGGACAGCTTCTCCTGAACACCATCAGGCACAGTGCACCAAATCAGCAAAGCTGTGTTCAGGAAAGTATAAAATCCAGTTGATTGATTGTAATGGATTGGATTCAAAAGAATCTTGAATTATCATTATTGTGGAGACACAGTAGGTACTTAAAAACTGAGTGTAGTTAAGAGGGAATCCATATAAATCTCAATAAGGAAAAGTTAATCACTTAGAGGTATAATGGAGGCAGTACTTGCATGGACAAGCAGGAGTCAGAGAAGGGAGGTGGCATCTGTGCCAGGACCTGTTCTTTTTTGCATATTCATAAACACCTCTGCAAAGGAGAGGAATATGGAGTTTTGCAAAGCAAGAAGTTTGACAATACTCCACTAAAGACTGAAGGGTGAGACGGAGACCTGCAGAAAGTCCTTACAAGGAAAATACCTGGGTACTTTCAATATTTTCAATAATTCAACAATATACTTGGTGTAGATAAATGTAGAACAATGCTTGTAAGCAAAATGCAACACTATTGTGGCACGTAAATTTGTAGGCTCTGAATATGATGACTCAGAGCTGGGATTTTGCCATTATAGCAGACTGTCCCCTGAGAAGGTCAGCCCCCTGCTCATCACAGCTGCACTTGTCCCCACCCGAAAAACGTACAGCAGAGCTGAAAAAATGTACTTCAGGCCAGCAAGGATGAGTAAATCTCTGGAACAGATCCCATGGAGGTTTTCCTCAGTGTGGCGTTTTCCAAGCTGTTATTCCTCAGATGCCCCTCAAACCAATGTCCTGAAATGAAGAAGCAACAGCCTTAACAAAGAAGGTATCTCTCACATACAGTCTTACAGACTGCAGCTGGGATGATGGGTGCAGATACTACCTGATGGCAGTGCACAGTTTGCATCAAGCCATACCCTGGAGGGATAGAAGAAGCCTGCTGACAAAGCTAATTTTCTACTGTGCCCCAGTGTGTGCAGAATAGTGAAAGTAATTCTCATTGGGTCTAGTCCATTTTATACTTATTACTGCATCTGATGCAAGCTTTTACATGGTCAACAGTAGTGTTAATTGAGACAAATACTACACAGCCAATTTTTAAAAGAAGTAATAGAAGAGTTAGAGCCTCTGAAGTCCTGCTTTTCCATGGATATTTCCTTTGTCTGCCACCCTTACGCTAGAGTTTAAAGACATTATAGCCAAATGAAAGTTGAGTTACTGAGTGGGAGTATTAGAAGCATACTGCAAAACTAGGGCAGCTCCTGTGTTGGTATTTGTGCTATTTCCACTGAAAATACTGAAAATAGTCAAGTCTCTAGTCAGCTTGAGGAAGTCCTTGGCTCCTTTTCTGCTTTTGATATGAAATGAGTACCATTACAGTTAGATTGAAATAAAAAAGAAAAAGGAAAAAACAAAACCACCAGAAGAAAAACTCAAGAACATTTTAGAACAAGGATGGGCAGCACTCACTGACTTTTCTGGTAGTCTTCTGCAGCCAGGTTTTTCCAGCTGAGAAGGCCTTATGCCTCCTTGGGAACTGCAGCCACATCCAAGAACACACGCTCTTGGCAGTGAGCTGGTGCCTTCTGTAGCTGGAGAACTGAAAATAATCTTCTAAGGGAAGAACTTCAGACATAAAAGGCTTTAGGCATGGGTAGCTGATATTATTTTTTAGTGTATTTTGTATGATTAGAGAATGATAATACAGGATGTACCGAATTGTATCAAACCTGCTGTCAGTTGTGAAATCTGAATTCTCTCTCTGCCTCTTTGAATTATGTGAGAAAAATTCAGTCATTGAAATCAATGTTCAGCTTTTGGTTTATTCTTTCGTAAGGACAGTTGGATTATTTTCCAATTTCTTCATTTATATTAAAGGCAAGGTCATGAAGCTAACCATAATGTTGAATAAATAGTTATCAATAAAATCTTAGCACTCTCAGTGAAAAAGAAAAAAGAAAGTTGTGGGATTTGGATCACCACATTGTTTTAGTAGGGCAAGCTACTTTCTCATGATTGTTTGCAGTGCTGATTAATTTAAAGCAATTTCACCAGCTCCAGCAATGGGAGGACTATGACCTGGTCATTCACTCAAGGCAAGATACAATGTAATTTAGAAACAAAAAATCCCTAGACTAGTGTTGCAATTTGATTTAAAATACGTGAAATAATTTAATAGTAGTAGTACAGCATATTACGATAAATGATCTTTAGAAAGCTCTTGGTGTCTTCATATATAGTGCCAACTTGGTAACAGAATCAAGCATACCGAAAAAAATGACCACAGTGTGTGCTTCTTGCATTTGAGAATATCAGGATAATTTAAAGATAATTAATATAGAATCACAACAACATGTTTCATGAGTATTGTTTTCTTCTAACTGCTGAGGAAGAGAGATACAGAGAAACAGTATGTGATGGTTGACAGTGTGATAGCTTTGTAAAGAAAAAAAACCCCAAACTTTAAAATCCTAATAGCCAGGTTTCTCCTTTTACTGGGTTTTGCATTTTTCTATTATATTAGTCATAAGTGTGATGTTTTAAAAGTATGCACTGTACTGATAGATTATGATCTAGTAATATTGTAAACAACCTTTTTAAACTTTTCAGTTACTGGAAGGGAAGATCAATACATCCTTGTGTACACAAGTCAAATCTGATGTTTTGGGACAAGATGGAAGAAAATTTCTCTTGTGTTTTATTTTATGTTTTACTTAACTTCAGATACTATTCCCCTTACATAAAGCATGAAGTAAAGAGGTTTTGTTTGTAATGTTGGTATGACTTTTTGAATTTTATTACCTCTTTGTCCTCTGAGATAAAAAATTCCTGGCAAGTAACATCTTAACAGTTACACTTACCATATATAGTTTATGAGAATACTTTGGCTTTTCTGAAACAGAGAAATGTGCTTATGGAATGATAAGGATGAAGAATGCCTGAAATCTGAAAAAAATATGCAAAACATGCAAAGAAAAAAGTGTTACGGTATGGATCATGGTGCATATCAATGGTGAATTCATCCACTTGGACATAGGGAGAAAATTTTTCCACAAGTGGTTGAACGTGCTGGAGAGAGGCTGCAAGAATCCTTCTCTTTCATGTTCAGCAAGGGCTTGAGTAAGGGCCTCAGCAGCATGAACTAACTTCAAAATTGGCCTTGCTTTGAAGCTGAGCTAGGTACCCACCAAAAAGACTTCCCATTTAAATTATTCTGTGCTTGTGTGATCCCAGATGTACTGAGATGGTGGGTGGTCAGAAGTGACCTCTGTTGATAACCTGATACCCAAGCATTTCATAAACAGAGAGCAAGCCCTTTGTATAAGGTGGAGTTGTATGTAGTTATGTCCACAAAGGTTGCAATGCTCTTCTAGTAATTGTAATGACAGTTATATAATTTGATATGTATTAAATTCAAAGGTGGAAACAGCATATCTGTATTCTGAATGAACAACATTCAGAGTTTGCCGATTTTCAGTTACATTAGTATTCAAATAGTTGTAGGAGCAAATTTTCACAGGTGCTCTGTAGTGCAGTTTACAGTTCTATAAAAATAATTTATTAATCTCTGGCAGAACTTTTACATTTCAAAGTCTTAAGCATGGCTTTTAGGCCCTAATTTTATTCTGTAAGTTATTGTGCAGCCTTTACACCTGATAAGACTCATACCTGGATTTATTTTACTGAGTGTTGGAAAATTTTCAGGATTGTTAGGTGTTACACTCTGAAAAATTATTAAGAATCTTTGTTATGAAGATTCTCTAAAAAAGAGATATACACCTCTCTGAAAGTAAGTCATGGTATAAGTCCATCAGGCTCATAATGCCTCAGCTTGATTTTATGAGCAGACACAACTGGAATCTATATGCAGTATTGCCATGGAAATTGGAGGTGTTTGGTTTTATGTCAGAATAGTGACCCCTAATTCTCTGCCTGACGTAACTAATTCTTGATTTATAATGTTCATCCTGTACATGTTTCATTTGTCAACAGGACTCAGATTTCTCATAATTAAGTCTTTTCCTTCTTAATGAGTAGCACTATATTTTACTGACAAAGGCACAAATATTTAAAATAATGTTTTCCAGATTTATTTACTTTTGTGATAAATAGTAAGAAGTTTCAGGGGGACAGTAAGATTTACTGTTGGAAACACTCTTGGTGGGCTTAGAGATGTGCAACTATAATTTTCCTAGTCTTTCTGACAGATGTCTAAGAGGCCTGTTTCCAAGTGTTATTATGGTGAAAAGCCTGCGGTGAATCAGCATAATTTTATATGTTATTCTACAAATAATCTGTTTTCTAGTTCTGTTGCAAAATGTGTAAAACTGTATTCCAAATAAGACAAAAAGAAGACTATTATATGGAAGATCAGTAAGAAGTAAACATCATTTGGCCACTAGATGGAAACAGAAACAACATGTATATGTCTGTATTAGCTATATACCTTTTTACATATTCACCTCAATACTTTAATCTCTTTTCTTCACATTAATATAGACAACATAAATAAAGCACCTTTTAGTATTGCCATCTAGGTCAAGAATGAACTGGACTTATGGCTGGAGTAAACTAAGAATACATAAGAGAGAGCTGAAGTAGGAAGGGGAAGTGAAAGAATACTATATGAGGGAAATCAAACTCCAGGAAGTTCTAAAGAATGATGCATGCCATGAAAGCTGGACAGTGCTGGCTCATTAAGAGGGACAGAGTCTGTAAGACTGTCTTTTTGTGTCTTCTTTTTTATTTTATTTTAATTCTTGTTGTTGTTGTTGTTTGGTTGGTTTTTTTAGTTACTAATTTATTGAACGGGTTTGTGTTCCTTTGCAGCAGCAGGGATGAAATCATCCTGTGTCCTGAAATATGTGAGGAGTGATTTTCTTTGATGAAGCCTTGCTTTTGAAAAGCCCTATAAGTTCTTACCACATCTCCCAATATTAACATTTTCATTCACAGTNCCAATATTACCATTTTCATCCAAAGTGAAGTCTCTGAACACTGTATTATTAAACTAAAGAACCACAGCCCGCTTAGTTAACAGTTAAGCAGCTGTTTTGTATGGTGCCTACTGATTCATGGGATTGTTCAGTCACAGAATAATTTAAATCAGAAGGAAAATCTTCAGGTGTCTAGTCCAACTGCCTACCGAAATCAGGGCTGATTTTGAAGTTAGATCAAGTTGCTCAGGGCTTTGTCAATTTTTTAATGTTTCCAACAATGGAGACTCCACAAGCTCTCTGTCAAACCTGCTGCAGTCTTTGACCACCCTCACTGTGGGAAAAAAACAATCTTTGTGTCTAACCAGAATTTCCCTTACAGCAGTTTCTGTTTCCTCCACTAGTTCTGAGAGTCTTAAGGTGTACACAGCTGTAGGTGATGTAGATCTTCGCATTCCCTACCAGCTCTTCCGTAATTGCAGGTCCTGCAAAACATTTCCCTCAGCTGGCCTGTCCAGTGTCTACAGAAAAGAATTGTCACGAAGGTACTCAAATCATCTGAATTTTGAAAATAAATCCTCCTTATCTAACATTTCTGGGGGACATTTTATACATCTGTATCTAGAGATGGTTTAGAAGATAGACTGACAGTAACACAAGAATGATGAGCATGCTTCAACCATGTTTCAGTTCATCCTAAACCAGACATCCATAAGATGTTATGTGAGTTGCGTCTGCATCCCTATGTGCACAAGCATGTGTCAAAAGGACATTCGGAAATCATAACAGAAGGTACTGTGCCAGATAGGAAAGGGATATGTGAAGCTGAAACACAGACTAGTTAGGAGAGTTCAAGAGTTGTTTTGTAGACATGAGGCAGAACATGTTACAGGTGTTACAGGTTTTCAGGTAACACTGCAAACCACATGACTTCTTCAGCAGCCGCCTTCATCTGTTATTTAGCTGTGTCAGAAATTCATAGATGAGAGGCCTCCATAACTGATCTTCAAAAACATGTTTAAAACATTTACAGTTTACCCTTCTGTCCCCAAATCCAGAAGCAATGAAATGTACATATTATCCTTTTCATTTTTTTTCTCTTGCTAGCACATTGTTGTGTAAAGGAGGCAGACCAACCGCAAAAATAGTGATGACTGTACCAAGACAGGCAGAAAAATTTCCTGGTAAAAAGAAGACAGGCAGACAGAATCAGAGAAAATATCTTTTTATCACCTCTTTCAGCAATACTGCAACTATGTATTTAGTCTAGCGATGTTAAAAATACAGTAATAGGCAGTATGTGTTCAGTGGCAGTTGTTATTGGGCCCTTAAATGTAGTGGCACCAATCTTCAACATACTTAGCCCTTCAATTTTTAATGCATCATAATGCTAATTCACAAAAGTTGTGGGTTTTTATTTANGAAGCCTTGCTTTTGAAAAGCCCTATAAGTTCTTACCACATCTCCCAATATTACCATTTTCATCCAAAGTGAAGTCTCTGAACACTGTATTATTAAACTAAAGAACCACAGCCCGCTTAGTTAACAGTTAAGCAGCTGTTTTGTATGGTGCCTACTGATTCATGGGATTGTTCAGTCACAGAATAATTTAAATCAGAAGGAAAATCTTCAGGTGTCTAGTCCAACTGCCTACCGAAATCAGGGCTGATTTTGAAGTTAGATCAAGTTGCTCAGGGCTTTGTCAATTTTTTAATGTTTCCAACAATGGAGACTCCACAAGCTCTCTGTCAAACCTG
>VWZY01001080.1:4057-34102 GCA_013399075.1 Chloroceryle aenea | reverse complement strand
CAGCTCAGGTAAAAGCAAACCTCTTGTTGCAAATGCAGATCTTTGGGATAGAAAATTTAGGACACAAAATGTAGGTTCATTTTTAGTATCTGTTTAGCTGTTGCTTTCTATGGGAGGCATTTAAAAAAAAAACAGCTTCCAAGTTGTGATGGTTGTTTTATTGTTTTTGGTTTTGTTTTTTGGTCTTCTTTCTGCATGCATTTTTTTCCTTTTTTTCCTCTGCCTTTTTCTACCTACTTATTCTGGGCTATGACTGAAAATACAGAGATACTTAAAAGTTAGATGAGGGATTGAGGACTAAATCTCTAAGTTTCTGCAACTGTTTCTGATAAATTATATTCAAACATGGGCCATAATGTATAGTTCTTCTCACCTTTCCAGGTTTATAGCAGCCCTGCAGTGCCGCAGAGATTAAGCATTTTCTTAAATAAACTGGGACAGTATGATTTAGTGTATAATCAAGAATTGGTTCTAAGTAAAAGGCTAACATTTCACAAGGTCACTTTTGTTGCTGTAACAAAAGCAGTGGCCTGTACAGTGAAAGAATGGGAACAATTAAAAAGACTTTGTTAACACAATTAGAATTGCAACCAATAAACATAGTGTACTGTGGGAAATAGGCTAGGTTAGTCATCATAAATATTAGTTTTTCTCTCTTCAGATAATACTTTATCATTAAAATCTAATCAAACATTTAATTTGTCTTTTTTTTCAGATGATTTTGGTTTATATTAGTACATTCCTGCAAATGAGCAGTTGGTTAATTTTCCTTTCATTTTCTTTCACATAATGACATTGCACATTAGGTCCTTGAAATCACATGTTNAAAAAAAAAAAAATCACAACTAGCAAAATATGAAAAACAATTTCTATATGTTACTCCTGAGAGTGTCTCAGACTTTTGTGAGCAATAAAAAAAAATACAGTTGTTATGTGTTCATAGGAATGAAGATCTAACAGTTTGTACCATGGGAAACTCCACACTTAGCACAATGGTGAAAATGTCGATTTCAAAAATGCAGAGAAATTCCAAGATCTTTCAGAAATGGCATAGAAGAATGAACATACGCTTATTGTAGATTACTAAAATTCCACCCTTTTAAAATATGGGAAAATTTGCTGTTGAAGTCTTCCTGTTGAAAAAGAAAATAACATCTTTCTTTATTGAGATCCACTATGTTTGGCATTTGGTATAATGCAAAAGAGCTGTAACTATGTGGCATCATGGTAACATCTATGAGACTTTCTCAAAATCATATTATGAGGCAGTTCCTTAGAGAAATTTAACGATTGTCAGCACACAAGGTTGCCAACATCAATTGTAGTACAAAATTATAGAGTAACATTCTACCCAAACCAAAACTGTATCATGATATTGTCTCTCTTACACTGGAGTAAATCTATTTTACCTGCTGATGTTGATTCGTGCAGTAATAAAACAAGCATCAATTAGAGTGGGTTTTTTTCACTGAAGCTGAACAATTTAATGGAGCAAAACTTAGTAGCATCACTCAGGGATGTGCTTCGTATATCGATATGAATTATCCTCATAGCTATTGCTATTTATTGTTTTAAAGACATGATTTGCACTTGCATGTTTTTCTGCTCACCTGTAGAAAGAATGGATGAATCACGTAATCCTGTGTGCCAAAAATGTAGTTTTGGTCATTCTGTATCATTACAGCTTGCAGTGATTGCTGAAGAAATGGTTTGATTATAACATTATTATTGAGACCTGTCAGAGAAGCATACTCTTTCTTACTGTGCAGGGGTGTGGATGGAATCACAGTTATTGAAACTAGAGTCAAGATGTAGAAACCTGTCTAACTGCACACAAGTGATCTGTGGGCTGTTGTAAGCTCTGTTTTCTCTTACTAAGGCATTGGAGCAAAATCAACAGAACTGACTAAAATGGTGCATTTGTTGACACTTACAGAATAGCAGAGGAATACTGAGATAAAAATGAAGAGCAAGGAAAGTTGGAGCAGAAATGACGTGATGCGCAATTGCTGTGAGAGATGAGTTCTGCAGTACCTGCCTTCAGGCTTTCAAAATACACACAGTCGTCAGAGCAGGAAACATATACCTTGTAGTAATAACTAGTGCAAATCTATAGCATATATATCAGTTATTAACACCTGCATTTAGAAACCTTGATGTAAATGGAGCTCCCTAACTGTTTACCAATGCAGCATCTGACATATTAAAGCAAGTTGCGAATGCTAGGATTTTCTGAGTACTCATTTTGGCTTTGACAACTGTTCTTCCTTCCCACTTTCTAAGCTCAGATGTGGTTCACATAATGAACTTCTCTTCTTCCTGTGTTTTCCCACTGCAAAAGGAAGAATCATGAATCTGTCACAATTTTACAGAGATTATATATGATTGTTTGAATGATAGCTCAAATGAGGGCATATACAAAGCTCTTAATGTATGTTGAACATCCAAAACCTACTGACTTCCAAGTGTGTACTGGAAAGTCCTAGAGGATAAAGAACTATTATACTATCACAAATGGTATGTAAGAGGATTTTTTGACTGATCTGCTTCTTTGATTGTTTTAAAGAATCATAAGGTGTACTCTTATTCACAGTGCTATTAATCTTTTGTTCATCCAAATAAACCATGAAAACTGTATTGTTTTTGCATTAATGTTAGTCAGGGCAATGAGCCCCTCCTTGGCATAGTATCCGTAAAGTCCATGATTTTGACAGAAGTGGAATCTTCTTAAGCATGCTACAGACTAATATAACAGTAATTCTAGACATTTAAGTTCATCTTTAATTAACTTTAATGTTTGTCCTTTGTTTAGTCCAGTTAGGAAATGGTTCTGTTTTCAAATGAAGAGCAAAAGTTAGGGCTTCCCGCTAAACTCCTCCCATGGTTATTTGAAAAGACTAGTTTATGAAAAGTCATTGGAGGAAGGTGGGAAACAAGCCAAGTGAGAAAGGTCCACTTTTTAACAGTGATCGAACTTCAAATATATCTTTGGAACCTGTATTTCAAGTACTGAGAAGAAAAGCCCTCACCACCTTTGTCGGTGACTCTTCCCTAACTAGGCCCTGAAGGACTGACAGCACTGGGTTCCCATAGGAAATGAGTCTTACAGAAAGTCAGGTTCAGCAGAGGATGCATAAAGCTTAAATCACTTTTGTCAGTCTGTCAGAAATAAAAAGAGATGTCCTTTATAAATCTGCCCACTGTGCTTTTGAATATAAATGTTTTGTCCAAATCTCCTCTGCAATAGTAAAATAAAGATGAGTCTGGAGACTTACTTCAGGTCATTCAGTGCTGTACAGATGATCAGAAGGTTCTTTTAGGCTCATAGCCAAATCACAGAAATAAAAGCTAAAGGAAAATATGTATTATTCTTTTAGGCTCAACTCCCTTCTGCATCGTAAGTGCTCCACATTTACACATTCTCTAGTGTTTTACTCATCATAGTGCTGAATTGCCAGTACTTGGAGGAGGGGGTGCTGGTTTTTTTCACTGTTAACTTAATTTCATCAGTCTAATATCCTTGGCATGATTTCTCGCTCATTTGGCATTTACATCATCCTGAACTTCAGAGTAAGCTAAAATGTATCCAGCTCAGCAACTTTCCCATTTTGGGAAAAACATCAAATACTCCCTGTCTGTAACTCTAAATGTGTCGCATACATTTCCTTTCATGTGTAATAATCTAGCTGAGATCCACAGTGAGTAAGAAAGTCATGCTCTTGACAACTGCTTGGTAGTCTTGATTGTTTGATTTTATCAAAGAAAACTAGTTTGTAAATCAGTAGGATTTGTACATTATATAGCACAATACTGTCTTCAATCCTGACAATGAAGCATGGAATTTGTTGCTTTGTAAATACAACTAAAAGGACAATCCTGGTAGGGCTGCAAGAACTCTACTTAAATGGGGTGCAAAACTGTTACTACAGTTCTGCACCCANATAGCTTTAAAGAAAATAATAATATTTATTATAATAATTATTATACAAACTGCAAAACTGCAGACTCAGGTTCTTGCTAAGTTTGAGGATAAATAGAGTGGAAAACAATACTTTTATTCTTCTCTAGTTTGTTTTTAAAATTTCACTGGATCTTCTTTGAAGCTGGTAACTCATAGTTCATGATTCATTGCAAAATTGAAGTTCTGACTTACTGAATGAGTAAGCATCCCGGCTACAGTAATAAAACAGAAACTCAGAAAAGCACAGGAGAAATACTGCATGACAGAGTGTTCTAAAATACTCAGATCAATTCAATCTTCTTGGGATCCAAGAAAATATATTAGAGTCCAGTTGTGCAAAAAGAGTGAAAATACTGTATAAATAAGGCCCAATATGCTTCACAGTCTTTGTAAAGATGAAATTGGGTGTTCTTATCATGAAGACCCATGAAGAATCAGCATGACCTTCAGTCTTCAGGTATTAAAAACCACATAAAATTTTCAGCTATCACTGCTCAAAGTACAGGAAGTAACTCCTCAGACTGCTTTGCAGGCTCAGCTTTTGTTCAGTGCACAAGTCCTTCTCATGTCAGGTGGATCTTCTAGCGGGACTTCTCAGAGGAATCTCTAAATGATAGGTCAGTAATGTCCCTTGGAATTTCAGTCCAGGTGTAGAAGGTAACAAATGATCCTCCTAGTAGCAGCTTCTGGACTGTTTTTTTTGTCTCCTTAGGTTTTATATTGATATTTGGTGACTGTAACAAGGAACTTCCCTCTGGATTGAAGATCAAGATTGCTGCTGACTTTTGGGAGTTTCCTTCAAAGACATTCCGATAGCTGTTCTGTGCATAAAAATGGCATTTTTCCTTCACTAACTTCACTTGACTAAAAGCCACACCAAAATCTACTATGTCAAATTTCAGCTGGAAATTGATGATTTTTTACTCCATGAATTTTTTTTAGAATATGAGGTAGAATTTTTCTGTCAGGTATGCAAGTGGTTTTGCACCTAAATCAGGCAGTAATTATTTTTAAGAATTAATAAATTTTGCTGAAACCAGAAGTAGCTTGAAAGTTCACCAGTGGGAAATACAAGAATTTACAGTTTGATGCTGATGTCCCAAAAGCAGCATGAGTTAAAGGGATCGAATGTCAAGAGCAAGGCCAGATAGAGGGCCAGTACCTTCAAGAGTTATTTCATTCAGTGAGGGTGTGAAGGCAGAGTAAGTAACAATGAACATCAGGGTTCGTTTGTGCATAACTAGCACTTTTTAAGTCATGAAATAACAGAGATTGGGACATAGTGTCATTGGTGGTTGACAGTACACAACTCTATGTGTATAATGAAACACGGCAAATTCAGGGCCCTGCTTTTATGGAGCATTGATTATAGTGGACCTAATGATTGAAACCTTGTTAGATTTTTGAGGAAGACCTCCATCTTTCTGTTTCACTGTCATTATTCTGCAGGTTTCCTTAAAAGGTGCATTACATCCTTCCTTGCTTGTTTCTTTTCCTACTGTCCTTACAGCCACCTGCTTTCTCCTCCAGTCTCTTACATCAATAAGTGTCTTGGGTGATCCCAAGCAGTTTCTTTAGCTATCAGGATATGTATGTGCCACATCAAGAAATTGTCATCTCTACTATTTAAACTGCATGACAGTGTGATTGCAGGTATGCATCAGATCCCATGTTTTGCTTACAGTTTGTCAGTATTATCTTTCTTCTTCCTTTACTTTTAAGTCTTTTGCTATCCTTTTCTGTCTTCCTCTCATACACACTTATGTGTCCTCTTGTGCTTTTTGCAAACATGTCTTCTTTACTCATACTTTTTTCTTCCTATTTTTTATCCTTTCTCATGTGCTCCCTGCTTTTTCTCCCTTTGTCCACTCCCACTGAAGATGTTAGCTGTGCTTTAACTTTTTCTTTGTAAAAACACTCACCATATTGTTGTCACTTTCATACTTATGTTGTTTCCTAACACCATTGTGCAGTCATTTACTGTCACCTGACATAGTGATGTGGTCACTTCAGTGCCCTGCATGCCACAGTGCTCCACTCACCCTGGCCACCCACCTCTGCCTGTCTCTGGCACTTGAGGCTTGGACCTCCCTTGTCCCCGGTCAGATCAAAGCATGTCTGCCCTGTGCAAGTGCTCACTCCAGTGCTGTCAAAGTGTCCCCTCTGCACAGCCTCATGTTTCCAGGAATGAGCTAATGTTTAAACAAGGGAGGTAGGTTGTCAGATTTGTCCAGGACCATCACGATTTGCCCTAGTGTGACTTTTCCATGAAAGTGATTGTAAAGTTGCAGCTCTTAACCCAGGTTCACACTTAGCAGTCTTACTTGCCAGATCCTCCGAATACTTTCCTCTTAGGATCTGGGGAGGTGAGTGTCATTTTACAGTCACCAGAGTGACACTCACAAGTGCAGATTATGCTTCAGTTTGCCTTTCTGGAAAAATGTCAATCCTGGTTCTGAGCATCCATCTCTGATGGAAGCTGACAGGTTCAGAAGGGCTGTGTTTCAGCTACAGCATTGCCTCACCACTGCATTGTGGCTTTATGATGGTGAGCAATGGGCTTGCTTTTAGACAACTCTTAACTTTGAATTGGGCTTCAGACTGGAAATACTTAGTACAGGTGCAGAGGAAGAAGTATGTTGGAGATTTTGGTCAGTCCTGTAGAATTTGTTTGCTCTGAAGGGCAAGGACATGGAAGACCTTTTGTGATGTTTGCCTATTGCACATATTGTTTGCCTGCAGGACATCATTTGTGCTTCCATATTTCTTCACATGCGCCACCACATAATGTTACTCAATGCTGAATCTCCCCATCCAAAGGCCATCTCAATGGCCTTAACAGATAAAAGCATTATTCACTGTTATTTTTATACGTATTTTCTTGAAAATGTAATTTGAGTTTGTTGCAAATGTATAAGCAAGTAAGAGATAATTCGAAATGGGTTTGTTACATTAACTGCCTTTCATTTACAAATACTGAGACCTACAGCTCTGCTTCTCTTTCTGTTACATATGTAGGTATACCACTTGATAGAGCTTACCTGTAACAGAAGTCATGTTATTCCACCACTGCACATTAGAGGGCATGGTTTGGAATGCACATGACAAAGACCGTGGAACATGGCACATGTCCACATCTTGACTCATCCCTTTACTGTCTCATGGGTAATAATACTGAGTAATGCTGCCTGATATATTTTTCCCCCAGTCCTGAGCTTTATATTTTTGTGTGTACCCTCGTGGATTCCACATCAGTTTCTGTTCCGTGGATGCTCAGTAGCAGAGAAAGTGTGGGAAACCAGCATAGCCATTGGACTTAGGTGCTGTGGAAGAGCTCTGTCTCTGCAAGGCTTTTATTATTTGAACTATATCAATATCAATTCACAAAAAAAGGGAGAAGTTTGTTCTGAAAGTAAACAGCCTCAAAGAGAATAGCTGTTACCTCTTCATTCAGTGTTACCAAGCTCCAGTTTTTTTGTTTTGTTTTGTTTTGCTTTGTTTTTATTTTTTGTTGTTGTTGATTGATTACATTGCAAACCTGACAAAAAATCCTTCTTGCATTTCTCAAACAATGGTGCACAGCTCCTGTCTGTTGTGCAGGGATGTCTACATATTATTGCTCACAGTATCTGTTACCAAATTAGTCTTAAGTGCACAGGTGAAAACATATTGCTCTTCTATGTTCCTCAGCAAAATGCACATATTTGTCAAGAATAGTACAATATTTAGACTTACTTCATGGGCAGATGCTCTCTTATGCATCATTTCCCTTTAGTTTTCACTGCAATATAACATCTTCAAGTTATTAAGCATATCTTTGTTTCTGCCGAGTCCCTTATGCAAAAAGATCTTACTTATTACTGATATGAAAGAAGTTATCTTCCCCAAAAAGTTGTTCCAGCACTTTCCTACTGGCCCTTCATGGACAGGTTGTACCTAGAGCAAAATCCAAGCCAGACTAGCAATCTGCCTGATGAGGAAGTGACCTGATTACTTTCTCCACTTACTGCATCCCACTCTCTGAATATGTGATATCTAACAATTTATTAGTACTAGACCGTACCTATTTAAAATATCATCCACTGACAGCAAATGTTGTTCATTTTCCTGTGCAGCTTGAACAAATCAGAATTTCCTGGTACCAGAAAATCAACCTGCCCTTATTAAAGTAAATTTCCCAATATTTGTTGAGCTTGGCAGATTCAGGAGCAGAACCTAATTGATAGAGCATTCACTTTCAATGTACTGATTTGAGCTACAATAAATACCACTCCAGGTCTTCATAAGTCTTTCCAATTTTAAATGTAGTTAGTTCACTTGTTTACATTTGCATTTCCATATTTCTTTATTTTGGTCTAGCAATGACATATTGTGCATGTCTTGAGAGTGGATTATATGAAGATATATACTGTTGCATAAGATTTCTTCTATCATTGATTTGCATATTGGATCATGTTACTCTTCTTTAACTTTGGTCCAAATCTGAAAGGTATCTTATGTTCTGATAACTGATAATTCTACATAAACATTCTAAAATTGCCACAACCAGAAATGCTTCCTTTCTTTCAGAAAGAAAGTATATCCTCTTTTTTCATTTTGCTTAATTATCTTGGATCGTTCATACCCTCATTATTGTTTGACCTACCTGTGTCCCATGCTAGTAACAGATGTTTCTATACAAGGTGTGTACTGCTCCATCATTGTTCCCACAGAAATACTAGAGCTCTGGTGGCAGTACCACTTTCTCCACGATGGTGACAAACCATTTTGTCACACCTCAGTCATAAACTTTAGCTTCTTACTCTTCTACACTCAAGGCGAGCTCCCTTTAAAGTTAAAAGTTATTAGAGATTTTTAAACTAAAAAAATTGCAAAACAAAACAAGGGAACTTAATCTCTAAAGGAATTGCCTCTAGATTTTAGGAATTTTTTTTGTTTAGTTTTAAAGTCCATCTCTGTATAACTTCCAGTAAAATGCAGTTACAGTACCATATTCTTTTTCTGAAGATTAAAGAATATATAGCATTGAAACAACACTAAATGGAAAATTGCAGGCTGGTAACCCACAGACAAATCTAAGTAGAAGAGATGGCACATCTGCATTCCGGATTCTTTCCATAAACCGCACTATTGTTTTCGCTACTGTTTTGGCACAGTTTCTTCTGTCTGAGCCACAGCTTAGACCATGGCTAATCTGTGGTCATAACATAATGAGTGCAGAATATGAACAGATTTTACTCTTTTGCAGCATAGTTGTGGCAGCAGAATGTTCACCTTCAGTTAAACCTAGAGGACTTTTCTACCAAACTTCCTTAGTAGACACAGTGGAAGACACAGATTTACCATTTTTTTCCATGTTTTCTACTGTTGAATCTGTGTATTCAGCCAAGATATTATCTTGAGTGAAGTGAGCGGTTTTATTCATGACAATTTGCCAAAAACTTATTGGATCAGGTAGGAAAAGAGCAAGTGTGTATCCATGTTTTGTTTTGCTTTTCTCGTCTATTTAAAATCTCAGTCTGACAGCCTTTACTTTCAGTACCTTTCTGCCTTGATGCCTAAATGGATTCAAATGAGCTATTGTGTTCATTTATCACATCTGGTACAGTTTGTTCAGGAGATGAAGCTCACAAAGTCTCCTGTACAATGTAGATAATTGACTTGTGTGAGAAATGAGGAATGCAGGAGATCTAGCCCAAGAATGCCAAGCTTTGTACAAGTCAATATGACACAGTTTCCTCCAGTTAGTCACAAAAGCCTGCAGTTTTGAGGGCTGAAAACTTGACAGAGACACTGGAAACAATCAGTCAGAAGATATTTTTTCTTAGTAATGGAACGGGTCATAATAGATAAAGATATATAAACTGCTAAACCCAGAGTATATGACTCCCAAACGAAAAAGCTTCCTCCTCAAAAATTCCTGTGCCTGTTGAAGGAATACCTGTGAGACAAAGAATTAAGAGTCCTTTCATGAGAAAGTGGAAAGGAAAGTGGGACTCTAGGGATATGTTCCTTTGAAATTAGGGTGTAAGAGACCACACTGTAATCTGTTTTCTGTGTGCATTGCTAATCCTCACTATTGTAACTGGTGCCACTTCTGGCTGTATTATCATCCATTTTCTTAAAGAGTTTGTACACCTTACAGACCATAATTTAGTTTGTATATAAAGCTGGCAAATTCAACGGAATTAATTATTGAGACATTTTAGAGCCAATATCCAAGATTTTGCTGGACTTCTTAAAGTGTAAGTGAAGTTCGATTCCATTCAGTTCATCGTGTTAAGAAGTGACTGTGTGACTTTCTTTTCCCCTGGAGGTTAGGACATGGTCTGCCTGGTCTTTAAATATTGTGTGTTCTAGCTATAAATACGGTGAAGGCATCAATAGAAATATTCTAATTCAGAGTTTTTCAGTATATAATTTTCTCAAACTCTTAAACTGTTTTAGTAAAAATAGCTATATTTGTGATGCACATAGCTGAGGATAGAAACAGGAAAAGCTGTAACATGTACTTCCTTACTCACTGTTTATAGAAGGAGGGAGAGACTCACATCTTGTTGATTATAGGTATTATGCAACTGGCAATTTTACCAGTGTCTATGAAGTGAAGGCACAAAATTTCATTTTTTCTTCTTTGTTTTGTTTTTAAACAATTATTTGATTTTCAGTAAAATAGGAAAGAAAGATCAAGTTTGAAAGCTGGAATATTCATACATGAAAAAAAAGTTATACATAAAATACCATTCTTAACTCTTATTCTGTTTTATTTTGGATCCATGTCATGACAATTTGCAATTTCATGAAAATGTGCTGGTTTTAACAAAGACTTCTACCACATGAAAATTATTTGATGAATGATGTAAAAAAATGTTTAAAAGCTCAATTCAAGGCCAGTAAAAAGCATTCAGTGATTTAGGCCAAAGCTGTCAAATATTGGCTACTAAACCAAAGAAAATCAGGCACAATAGTAAAAATGTTTTGGGTTTATATTTTCTGGAAAAGAGCTATGATTTTTCCCTTTTGCTTCAACACTTCACTTCAAAACTTCCTTAAATGTTTAAAAAATATCTTAAAGTTCAGTGAACATTCTGGGTAATCAATAGAAAAAATAACCAACTTTATATTTAAATCTTTCCAATCAAATATCAGTTATTTTAGGTTCACAAGAAGAAATCTAAAAGTTCTGTCATGAGAATGGAGAGGATGTAAGCCACCCAACTTAGGAAATCTCTTGTTTACATACATATGTTCATGCTCTGTTAGATTTTCAAATGTTCAGTGTGAAATGAAGCAATGACGGGGGAAAAAAAAAACAAAACAAAACAAAAAATCATTATATTCATGTATTAATTACTGCCTGATATGGATGCTTGGCAGCATGCAATATAAAGCTTACAAATGCAATCATTAAGCCCAAGAAATACAAACTGCTTTGGAGTTGAATGGCTGTGTCTGGCTAAATCCTAAATGAAGGAGTCAACATGCAGGAAGGCTACAAAAGGAGGAAACATCTGCTGCCTGTGGATATCTGTACCTTAACACTTTCACCAATTTTTAAATACTTTTTACAAAATAGTCACATAGAATCAAAGAATGGTTTGGATTGGAAGGGACCTTTAAGAGTCATCTAGTCCAACCCTCCTGCAGGGAGCAGGGACATCTGCAACTAGGTCAGGTTGCTCAGAGCCCATCCAGCCTTACCTGGAATGTTTCCAGGAACAGACCATCAACCACCTCTCAAGGCAGTCTATTCCAGTGCCTCACCATGCCCATGGTAAAAAAAATTATTCCTTATACCTATATAGTCTCAAAATCTGATATTCACAGTTGTCATACTCCAGAAATATTTGCATAAAACATTGCATGCAAAGTCCAGTAGCATCATGTTCTTTGGCCAGGGATCATTTCACCTGTCACAAACACCTGACTAGTATCTACGATTTAAGTGCCTTATGAAGAAATTTTCTTAAATAAATGATCATATTTCCCAGATTGTCAGTGAAGAGATGTAAACATATCCATGTGTATGTGATCTCCCTCTGGAAAGCTTTCCAGGCCCAGTAGGAAACATTTACATTAGAACGTTAAAAATCAGGAAAAGAGTGAAGTACTTACTTTGAAAGCAGTGAGTCATACCCACAACTTTTATTTTTCTCACAAGGGTTGATGAGGCTGACTAATTGCATCAGTCATTCTCTGGCCTTATATCAATTCAGTTTTGACAAAGAACAGAAATTATGAATACAGACACAGCATGTGGCAGAATAAGCACATGCTTAGAGCTGTCCTTATCTCTCTCAGACCAAGGTTATTATCTCTGCGATGTCATATATAGAGCTTGAACTCAGTTCACAGTAGCTAATGAGTAGCAGACATTGCAAAACTGCTCAGCTGGGTAAATACTGAGCCATGGTCAGTCTGATACCAAGTTCTGCAGTACCATATTTTCTTTAAAGCGAGTGAAGGACTAATTCAGGTACATCTGTACTGAACTAATCAAGCACAGCATAACCAGACAGTCAGAAGAGGTGATTATTCTCCTGTAGTAAGCATTGGTGCAGTCTCATCGTGAGTGCTGGGTGAAGTTCTGGGCCTCACAGTTTAAGAAGGATGTGTAAACGCTTGACTGTGCTCAGAGGAGGGGAACAAAGCTGGAAGGAGTGGCTTGTGAAGAGTAGCTGAGGACTTTGGGTTTGTCTGGTTTGGAGAAAAGGAAGCCGAGGGGCAACACAGCTTCCTGAGGAGGGCACGTGGAGAGGAAGATGCTAGTCTATTGTCCCTGGTATCTAGTGACAGGATGCACAGAAACAGTTCAAAGCTGCACCAGGAGATATGGTCGTTGTACCAAGCCTGTCAGTGTTTAAGAGGTATTTGGACAATGCTCTTAATAACATGCTTTAACTTTTGGTCAGCTCTGACTTGGTGGGGCAGTTGGACTAGATGATCACTGTAGGTACCTTGTAACTGAAATACTCTTGTTCTTCTCTATTCAGCTACAGCTATAGGGTTAGCAAACCGCGGTGTCAACCTGTGATGCCAACATTTCTATACTACAATAAAAGAGACCTTAGCCCATCTTTCAAATTTGTCTTCTACAGGTATAGTCATATATACACATAAGAAGAATTTGAATCTTGCCTCATTGTACAAAAGGAATGGGAAGAAAAGTTAATTATTGATTAAAAACACTGAGCTTTGTTTTAACAGTATGTTAGTCTAGCTTATGGATTTGTCTAATGTGTCTCCTTCTATCCCTTGACATTTTTCCTGACCAGACATTTTGCAGTGGCCCCAAATCAGCAAGTGCAGATCACCTGAACTGGAGACATTTTCATGTTATTGGACTGATGGAAGTTTTTATAACCACACTGCTCCAGGAGCGATACAGCTATTGTACATGAAAAGGTAATATATACAAAAGAAAGAGGGAAAAATGAAAGAAATCATGTTTTTTGCTATACTGGTTAGCTTGTTGCTATTATTTTTTTGCTATGATATGAGCATGCTGTTTTTAAGGGCATAAGAAGTGCATATTTGTCAATGTCAAAACTTGTTAATTACTAAGCAATTTGCAGCAACAAGCATTACTTGTCAGATAGTTAAGAACACATTCTGATTAAATTTAGGTCCAGATTGCAGAATCTGAAACTGAACATTGTATGGCTTGGGAAGAGAGTTTTTAATAGGGAACTTCAATTTATTCCTTATCAACCTAAATTGCAGCTGTGAAATTTGTTATATTTATACACAGGTGTAGAATTTGGATACAAGCCCCTTTCAAGTTTTTATTAAAGTTTTATAAAGCTCCCATTGCTAGATTAAAGTCAGAATGTGCAGGTCGAGGTGAAGAGCTTGCCCTGAGACTGGGAACTGTTTCATCAAGCCCTGTTCAATTCTGATTCACGTTACAGTTAAGTTTTTGTAATTTTCAGGCTGTTAACAATGATTACCCTGAAAGTAGACGTAGACATTACTACTAATGGCTATTAAGGAAAACAATACTTTTGTTCACAGGAATAAAAGGATGAGTTTCTTTCTGTTCCATCTAATGAACTGGGTTTCAACCTTTTTGATCCACAGACACTTTTTACCGGTGATGATACATTTGTTTAGCAAACTTAAGACTAATGGCAAGCCTGGCTTTTTTACTTACCCTTCTGATACCTTACAGAAATACAGGGACCCAAGGTAAAACCACCGTTTAAGCGTAAATGTTTAGTTGTCAGTGGTATGTACCATGAGTTTACGAACTTTAAATATTAATTAAACTCTGTGATACAGCCGTACCACATGCATTGATCAGATCACATACTTCATCTTTACCTTAGAAGTTAGAATACTGCAATAAAAGTTGTGAATTGAACAGTCTTTTACTGCAGACTATTTCTAACAATTTGGTTGTTCCTACTTTATCTGAAGACTTGGGTTGGGTTTTGAACCTGCAGAGTAGATTCAGCTCAGCTGTACACAAATTACCCTACGCAAGTCATACATGGTATAGCAAAAATCATGATTTCAGTCTGAGGGTTCATGGCACTCTTGATAACTCTGCTGGTGTGTCATTTCTAAGAGAAGAAATAAATAAGGTATTTCCTGCTACAAATCTTATATTTACCAAGAACACTTATGCACTTTTGAACAAAGTCAAAATGGAAAAATTTTAGTAGTTGCTAGTAATTCCAAGCCTCTGTTGTAGAAAGTCTGTATCCCAGGGAATTTCGCCCTTTGTATTTCTCTTCCCTTTGGTAACATCCTGCAGTCCTGCATTGGTTTGTGTCAGGTCTCCTGCAGCATCCACCCTTAGGCACTTTCATGTGTGAGTAATCAATGCTCCAGTACCTACATCCCAGTTCAGCTCCCCAGGGCAATGTGATCCCCTGTGCTTGGCTGTGCAGGTGTTGCAGTACTGATCTGCGATAAGGACTGGCTTTCACTGTTTCAGACCTCACAATGTAGATGGGCATATTACTGCAATTTAACTTTGCCTGAGCAACAGTTGCTTAAATGTATATCAAATATAGCTAAGTTTCTGCTTGATGGTAGTCTTTAGCACCTACCAGCATAGCAAGATGTGCTCTCTGACACTCCTTTTGGAAGCAGCATCGAAAGCATAGAAATGTCACTGACAGTACATAAGAACCTTTACTCATATATGTAGATTGCTTGGATAGTGGTTTGGTTTCATTATAAATTACAATCATTATTGACCTGTATTTCTCACTTACATAAAATTTGTGAGTTATCAGCAATGTGTCTTTTAACATCTATAATTTGTACCTTGTACGATATATAAATCCCTCTCTCCTGTATATTACATTTTTGCTGTCATTCTAGGAATGATGAAGACTGGAAAGAATGCCCTGATTATATCACTGCAGGAGAAAATAGCTGTTATTTTAACACATCCTACACCTCTATTTGGATACCGTATTGTGTTAAGCTTGCCAATAAAGATCAAGTATTTGATGAAAAATGTTTCAGCGTTGATGAGATAGGTATGCTTCCATTATACATTTTACCTCTACATTACAATAGGTGCAATGCTATAAACCTTCATAATGGATTTGAATTTTCACTTTCAGAAAGGTTAGTCCCTAAAAAATATGATATATAGGAAGGGATTTGGTTTTGTAACATGTGTAATGTGACCCAGAAAATACTGCTCAGATTGGAAAAAGTTAAAAAGATAAAAGCAAAAATGTGGTTTCTCTTTCTGAATACCAGTGGTCTCTCAAATGTGTGCAGATAAGCTTGCCTTTGCTGTGACTTTAAGCCCTTTCTAATAGATGCTAAATCCCCTTGTTCAGTGTGAGCACGGGTGGCATTAAAATGTTGATTCTGCAGCAGCAGAAGTTCTGGAGATAGTTTTTTTGTTCCTAAATCAACACTAAGCTTCAGAATCAGGATGTTTAGCATTTCTAAGCTAGAATTTTTATTTATTGCAATATGAAATGTGACTCTCTGGGGCTTTGCAGATGTTATTGCCTGTTTAGAGCAGTGGTGTATGTATATGTAATTAATTTATTCCTGCAAGTGACTAGAATAACCACTGCTATCTTTTCTTCATCTGAGCAAAATTAGATTTATTCTTCAGATACTATAGTTTTGCAGTGTACTTCTGTGTTACTCCAATTATTGCTTTTATTTCTAGTGAGAACTTTAGCTTTTCATGGAGAATTATGTCTCTGTGTTTTATGAGCTGATATTGGGAAATGTAGTATAATAGGTAATACATTCTTAGCCTTCCTCATTAGTCACGCAGGTAAGATGCAGAGCATGTCTACTGCCAGTGTCAGGGTGCCACCTTCCTACCAAACTTTTAGTGACTTTGCCATTGACTTACAGGTTTAGATTTTAATGGGCAACTTTATGGTTAATATGCTTTTGTAGTCCTGAAATCATTAAACAGTATGTAGTAAGAATGGTCATTTCACATTGAAACCTGGCTGTTTATTCCAAATACTCTGTTTAAACAGTACTACCTGATCCCCCTGTCCACCTTAACTGGACTCTGCTAAATACTAGTCAGACTGGGATCCATGGGGATATCCAAGTAAGATGGGATCCACCACCAACAGCAGATGTTCAGAAGGGATGGATTACTCTGGAGTATGAATTGCAGTACAAAGAAGTTAATGAGACAAAATGGAAGGAGGTATGAAGCACATATTTATTATACAATAGTCATAGTACAGTTCAGGCTTGTTATGTGCTACTATGAAATGCAACAGGTTTATAATTGCTATTTATATGATACCTTAAGTCTTAAAACAGTATACGTTTTTCTTCAGAGGTTTTCTAGCAAACATTGTAACTTTATGTGTCAAGATGGTTGGCACATATAATTATAACAAACCGTGAAATCCCCTTGTTAGATTAGAAAGTATAGCAATAGTCAGATATATACAAGTTTACTCGAGGATAAAATATTTTTTTACAGTTTTACTAAACCTCATCTATTTGAAACAGTGAATGGTATTTTCAGTAGTTGGAACAAGAATATTTTGCTTGGAAAATGTCACCACATCAGTCCAGATTCTTCAGGGTACCTGTAAAGTTCTAGTATTTATAATTATCCTTTCAGTAGATTAAAAGGGAAAAGAAGGGAAAAAAAAGACTTGAATTATAATTTAAAATTTTACACAATAAGCACATAAAAACAATGCAACATAGATAAGACTTAGGGATTTCACACCAGACAGTAATAGGAAATTTTTGGCTATGTAAATAGCCCATGAAAATATAAGATATATATGCACCAAATCTTTTAAGTTTTCTTTTAAAAAATCACTTAACTTCTTATGTAGTTAGTTTTTCTATTATGGGGAGGAAGTTTTGCCCTCATGCATAGGTAAGCATAGGCTAAGTGCCAGTGTGTCGTGGCTGATTTGCACATGGAGAACTCTTCCTTACTACCAGTTCAATGCAATAAGAACACCACCTTAGAGCAGAACCTTTCCTTTACTGCCTTTTTAATACGAATGAGTTAACTGACAGAAGGAAAGTAGATAATACTGTTAGAAATTTGTCTTAATGTACAAAAGGCAAATTTACAAACTGAAACATGATGAAACTGGTTTTCTTGTCTTCATTTATGAAAGGCCTTGGACCTCTCCTTGCCTCTGATCCTTTTCATGTTAGCATTTTTTTGATTATCCTACTCCTGATTAGTAAGCCTGCAGCAAAACAGGCCTGTAACATCTATAACTTTTTCCAAATACTTGTCTGGATTTCTCTCTATACTCTCTTCAGCTATACGTACTGTCTAGCCTCTATATTTTAAAGCCTAAAAAATTAGTTACTCCTTAAGAACTTGAAAATCTACAGTGTTTATGTGATATACAGAAGAAGGTAGAATATGGATACCTCTTTAAAAATGCACA
Organism: Chloroceryle aenea; assembly: GCA_013399075.1. Lineage (NCBI taxonomy): Eukaryota > Metazoa > Chordata > Aves > Coraciiformes > Cerylidae > Chloroceryle > Chloroceryle aenea. The sequence continues at coordinate 16,258 of VWZY01001080.1, read as the reverse complement.
TTTTTTACTTTTTTCAAAAGACGTTAGGTATCAGTAGTATAAATACCCTAATAATGCTTTGTTCTTGCTCCAGTACGATGAGTAATTCCATCATGCCTTGAGAATATTTCTCAGGAGAGAAAAGTTTGAAGATCTGTGTTTCTTCTTTCCAAAATCAGATAAGAAATTTCTGAATACTGTACTTGCGTCAAGAAAAACAGTACTATAGATGATGTTGTACTGGAACTGTATATATTGTTTGTTACTGTGCCTTTCAGCTTAAAAGCACAAACATGGCATAATTCACTGAGATGCTATCAGAGTAAAAAAGAGACATTCCTGAACAAAATCTTGGTCTGGCCGAAGAGAATAGCAAAAAGTCTGAGTAACAGCATTGTAGCAATAGTTTCACTATGCATTCTTTGCTACAAGTATCTTCTGTAATGACTGTTGAAGCACTGAAGAGATAAATGTCTAGTTGTAGGGCTGTTACAGTTATTATTAAAGAATAATCTTTGCTTAAATATACCATAATGCCTTGTACATATCAATAATTTTTTTAAAAAAGATACAGAAATTGATTTATAGTACTTACATTGTACTAAGTCTCCATCTTACTGAGACTTGTTTGTACATTTTTATTTTCTGAGAAACTTCCTAAAAACAATAAAATCTCCACCTTCATATACCAAGTGTTCATGAGAGACAAATGTAATCTACCTCACAGTTTGAAAAAAATTCATTGTTGTGATTAGTTCCTTGCTGGGTATCTTTTTTTTCTACCCTCTTATCTTATGTATTGCCCATGACATTCACAAGACTAAAATTCTGTCCCCTCTTATGTCTATCCAAGTTTACTCATGACTAGCATAGGTAAACAAGGTGTGAAAATGCATTATCTGAGAAATAGTGAATAATGATGACTTCATAGTGAAGTGTCTGTCTACGAAGTGCCTAAAATGTCTATGTGATAGGTAAGCTTGAAAATCTATTTTTCCTTTAGTTATTTATCATACTTTAAATTGGTTTGATCTTTTGACTTATTTAAAAAACAACAATAAATAAAGAACAACAAACAACCCAGGCCCAGATCCTCCTAAAAGGTGATGAATTTGATGATCACAGCTCAGTCCTCAGTGAAGAAGGATGGACAAGGGACAACTCTGCTAGCTTTCATTATTTTGTTGAAATTTTGCTGGAAAAGGTCCATTTCACACTGCAATGAAGTGAACTTATGGCATGGATGCATGGAGTACCAGTTCCAGAGATGAAGACTGTTGTTCTGTCCAGACAGTGTTGCAGCTGAGATACAGGGCTTACTAGTTTGAGGAATGCAAATCTCATCTCCCTGAACTGCACTGATATATGGCCTGATATCTTCATATGTTATAGGGGTACCCAAGCCTGTGCTTCGCTAGCCAAGGTACCTCTGAACCATTCTCTGGTACTACCTATCTCTCAGTTTTCACCATTTTTCTGTTAAAGTTGGTGAAAGCCATTTCCTTGGTTACTTTGTTGCCTGTCACACCTGGGCCAGCCTCTGCCTCTGGTGCCCCCATGCCATTGAGCACTCTCAGTGTCCCAGGGCCTCAGCTGACCAGTGACAGTTTCTCCAAAGTCTGTGTTCACCCCCTCTTGCAGAGCGAGACTCATGCAGACAGTGCAATCACACGTCTCAGCATGTCAGCAGGTTTGTCACATTTTCTTTAGTATGGCAATCACAGGCATCGCTCTGTTCGCTGACTGAACAGCGTGTCGTAAGTCCAGCAACCCATCAGTCTGGTTCCAAGCTCCCCTTCACATACTTTATATGAGGTTGATTTATGCTGTCTTGCATTTTTATTAGTTACGTTGTATTGAGTCTCTCTCATACAGCTTTTAATTGATTTAATCCATATAACAAATGCTCTTCATCTTATGTAAAGTTTTGTTAGTTCCTTGATGGACTAGAAATGTCCTGCCCATTAAAAAATTACCTGTTCTTTAGCAACTCTTTCAATTTCAGATAAGAGCTACAGTAATTTTACCTCATAATTTTCAGGGCTCTAATTTAGCCTGCATATGTGCAAGCCTTATATGAGGTGCATACAATTTTGTGTGATCCAGCATCCCTAAGAATTTCCACTATTTGTCTCAGAAAAAAAACAAACAAACAAACAAACAAACAAAAAAAACCCAACAAAACAGAAAAACAAACACAACCCACCACACTAACCAAACAAACAAAACCAATGGATAAATAAGTAACTAAATACCACCAAAAACCCCTGCCTATAAAACTTTAGCGTACTATGTATTTGTGTCTTCATATATCAAAATAAGTACATATTGCATTCCCTTCCCAACACTTCCCAACTGGATAGTTTTCACATGTTAAAAGCCATTGTGGTGTAGACCAATGGTTCTCCATGATCCTGTGCTCAACCACTAGCACAGAAAAGCAGTCTGTCTGGGTTCATAGATCTGTCTCCCCCAAAATCTGACTGGTTGGTTCTCAGAACACTTGAGTCTGGAGCCACCAGGGATCAGAGAACTCCACAGATCGTAGCTACCAACAGAATGTCTCAAGGTTGGACTATGCAGCCACAGTGATTATAGAATTGTGTTGTTGACGCTTCTTTCAAATACCTAATGCCTTCTGTTTTCTAGATGTTTTAATTCATAGCCCATGATGAGTTTCAACAGTATCATCCATAATTTTGAAGTAAAAGTAGAATGTAATATTTGCCACATGAATTTCTGTTTTGAGAACATTTCCCTTATTTTTCTATACTTTTGTTGGGCTGTTGGAGCTAAAATATGTATTCTTAGAGGAGCAGTAGAAGAAGAGAGAGATTTAACATATTAAAACCTCTAATATCAAGTCTCAAAAACGATTTGTCTGATGCCAGCTCTGACAGAGTCTCCATTATCACATTTAGTTGAAGATTATCAATTTAGTTGAAGATTCTGGGAGCTGCGCAATGTTCCCAAAATAAATGCCATTGTAAGATGCAATACATCTTGTTAGAAGGCCTTCAAATAATCTTTCGTTTTAAAATTAATTCTGTTATAGAGGGTGCACTAGTTTTAAGACTCCCATGTTACTTTAACAAGATATTTGTCATTGTGAAGTCAGTAATGTTGTAACAGTGAAAAAGGAGCCACAACTTGATAAGATCAGCGGGAGATGTTCAACCACCTACTTATGGCATGTAACTGGGGGAAGCCACCGTTCTTCACTGACTGTATTTACAGAGAGCTTGGATTCTCTGCTTTTGGTTCCCTGAATCACAGCAAAGCCTGAATGGCTTTTTCTAGCCTGATGTCTAGAAAGGTAAAAGTAAATGGTGTGAATTTTCCCTGATTTTTTCTGTGATATCCTTACAGTTCCAAGAAGGCAAAACACCTTCAAATGTTTATTTTAGAAATCTGTAAGTGTAAAATTGCCAGTACAACTCAAACAAATAAATCACAGTCCTTCTGTCTTTGCAGTTAGAACCCAGGATCTCAACCATGGTTCCACTATACTCTCTGAAGATGGGAAGAGATTATGAAATACGAGTCCGATCAAGACAACGCACCTCTGAAAAATTTGGGGAGTTCAGTGAAATTCTTTATGTATCTTTTTCTCAAATAGGCATTGATTTTATTCATTGTGCTGAAGGTAAATATGCAAAGTCAAGCAAAGCATTTTTATAATCATGCTCTTTGTCTTTTTGGTGGTGGTTTTGGCTGGGGTATTTTTTCTCCTTACCGTTGATGTTGTATGCTTGAATAGATTGATAATTCAGACTATTAGAAGTCACTTCTATTACAATATTAATACTGCTGGCTAAGTTTGTGCTTTTCTGATCTGCCTGATACTATCAATGACAGTGAATGATTTTCTGATTCTTGCTTCTGTCTTGTACTTGTTTTTAAAGTTCTGTTGAAGACCTAAGAAACAGCCATAGAGCACCACGTTTTTTCTTCTCAGGTCTGAGCTACTAAATTAACTCTTCTAAATATGAGCTTTTCAGCAAATTATTTTAACAGGCTGTGTCTCTTAATTTTCCAGGGTATCGGTGAAGTTGTTAAATAGAATGACCAATAATTCTTTTAAAATCTTGCTAGTTTCCCCTTTTTAATTCTTTGTATTACTAGCTTTCAGTCCTAATTTATATGAATACCTAATGTTCTGGACATGTGGCATTGTTTTGTTAACCCCATCTGCATTAAGTTGTCATGGTTTTCATATAAACAAAATGACAATACAGTGAAAATCTAAGACCATCCTACAAGCACAGTTTTCTTCAGTAACTGCAACCCAGATTCTGCTATCTGATCCGTATCTGTACATCTCACACAACAACAGTGATCTGATTATCGAGAATTTATTCTTTCTTATTTTGTGTATCAGCCTTAGGAATACAGAATTAAAAATTTAATTTTTCTGTGTATGAAAAATTGAAAGTACTTAAATTCTGATGCAGTATTCTAACTTTCTGAAGTAGATAGACATTCACAGGTCTCACTGACATAACAAGGAGTTACTGGTTCTCCATTAAAACAGGGACCTGTCTAACACAGTCATATCCAGTTAGGACTTATGCCTGAAACCCTGTCCAGTCAAAATCTTCATTTGGGACCACAAGGCTAAAACTGGTACCTGGGTTTATTTATTTATTTCTCACCAAAAGGGTGTGTACTTATGGTCCTGTTTAGAATTATAAAGCTTTCTGCCCAGTGTTCCTTGGCCCAAAAAGTGAGTGAAGTTTGTATGGAAAACTTTAAATTGGGAACAAATGAGAAGAATCTAAGACTAAAGCCAGGATAAATATTTCTATACTTCGTATTCTACAGTGTCAGCTTCAGTATAATGGAATCAACAATATTTAAAAGATAAAACATTTCATTTTCCAGAATTGTTCTTCATTGATACCAAATTGCATTTCTGAATGACGTAAATTTTTTGTAGCCTCCTGCAAGGTAAATAAAAGTGAGAATTACTTTTTTCTTTCAGTTGATATTTCACAACTTAATATTTGGCATTCAGAAAGAGGAACACTTTTTGACCCCACCATATTTTAATTTCTTTGTGAGAATAATGGTTTGCCTATGATTTAGTATGCTGCTAATGAAGTTCTCTCAGCTTGGGCAAACAAGCAGTAAGGTGGTCTGTGGCACTGTATGCGATCAGGACTACTGGTGGTATGTTCTAAGGAGCAAAGTGTTCCTCATGGCTGGTTTTGCTACATATATTGTCTGCATCAAGATCTTGTTTGTATTTATAACTCAGACTGTATTTGCAAGGAGTCTCAGTGGACTCACAGATGGAAACTGCTGAGACCCAAAGGGTATTGTTTAACACAGAGCTTTCACATTTAAGTCACAAAAAAATCTATCAGTTTTTACCACTTGGAATCCTTCCTGCAGAAGGTTGAAATTAAAGATGCAACAGAGATGCAGACTACTGCTAACATGTTTTGGTTTTTTGTTTCAGAAATTGAGTTTCCATGGTTCTTAGTTGTTACCTTTGGAGCATGTGGCCTGGCTATAACAGTGATCTTAATCCTACTGTCTAAACAACCAAGGTAGAGAATTTTTATTTGCTAGATTTTATGTACTTGTAGCTTAAAAAATTGTTTCATATCTGGGGGACCCAAAACTATTTTGAGTATTGTTGTCCATTCTCATAAGCTAGATGGACTCTGGCATATGTACATATTGAGCCTTCAGCAGTGAATTCCTTCAGTGGGAATCTGATCATGCTGACAGCTCCTCTTCCTTTTGGATTGCAGAACATTTTATTCTACAGTAATTACATAGCTGATTTACTTCAGCTTTGAAGGTTGTGAATTTTTTCAGTCCATTCAGATTTTGTAAATATTACCTGTACATACTGTTCAAAAGTCTCACACAAACATATTCCTCTGTTCTCTGACTATTTCTTCATTGACCCAAGGGAAAGAGCTTGAGTTGATAAGGGAGTGTTTGGTCTCTGTAGGTAGACTGCAGCTCATATAAATAACAGGAATAAATTAAAATAAAACAAAGTAAAGGATTGTGTTATTTATAAAAATTATAAAATTGTGTCATTTATAAAAATTAAGCAATGATACATACATAAACATGACAAAATGATCTCAAAGTTATTTCATCCCCTAATATGTGTGTCCAGTGATGAGTTTTGGCAGAATAACTGAGCTTGGACATCATATCAATACTGTCCTGGACTATGGAGCATCATCATGGTCAAATCCCACTGCACACATGCATGTTGTGAGTCATCTTATATACACTTCAAAAAGGAACGCTGAGATGCTTTGCACATACCTGATGAATTTCAGGAAGCTACCCCATGCAGTAGCGTTCTGGTCCCAGAGATAAGAGGAAGGCTCCTGATACAATTAATGAGAAAAATTTGGTATGTCAGAATCAAGCAAGAACAACTTGCTTGTGGGACCAGGAGCTCACTAAGGTAAGCACACTGTGCAAGGAGTGGCATGGTCACAGAAGATCCTGTGCCCTGAAGCATGTCTCTGATTAGAGTCTATTAATATCAACCACACTGAGCATGACTGCTGGAGGTGGCTTTTCTCCTCTGAGGACCCTTCATCTGGGAATTTCTGACCTGTGGGCCTGCACAGACTTCAGACTGGTATACATGGTGGTGGGAGTGGCAGTGTATTCTGCAAAAGAGCAGGCTGCATAGATTTCCTATAATGCAAAATATACAGGCTGTTCTGAAGATCTGAACCAGGGTCCTCTATGACAGATGCCATAGGGTTAGGCCAAACTGTTCTGGAGCTGAAAGATGCAGGCTTGAATTATGCAAGGCAGAGAAAGAAGCCGAGCATAGTTCTCCCTCCTGAATGATTTCTTCAGGCAATGACTGATAAAATCCTCTGTTTCAGTAGAAGCTGTGCCCAATCCTATCACAATAGCTAACTCTCAGATTCAACTGTAACTACAAGTCTTAAGCTGGTACCCTGGAGATCCCAGCCAGTGCAGCTAACACATCTCCTCCAGGGACTAGGTGGAAAATAACTGGGTTTCTGGCTCTTATCAAGGGTTCCTGGGCAGAATTTTGAGGGTCTGCCAGGAAAAAAAAAACAAAACAAACAGATGGGAAATTGGGAAATTTGTTCCTTCTATAATTAAGCAAAAAGTGCCAGAATTTTTCCATAGCACTCTTTAAGACTCCTCTGATACCCTCTGGACCTCACCAAGGTCACCAACAATGCAGCAAAACTAGTATTTGGATTTGGATCTCCTATTCCCACAGTTTGCTTTCTAATATAGGCAAGAAGAGCAGTTACAGAATGTTGAATTTTCCTTTCGGGACTATGGTTTATCTGTTTGCAAAAGAAGCAGGGAGGTAAAATGGAAGAGATAGGCATGACCAATTGTTGTTGGATTATTATTAATAGAAAATCATCCTTCTATTTGGGTTCTTTTCTTTTTTTCTTTTTTTTTTTTTATTTTTTTTGTCCCTTCAAAGAATTAGAAGTTCACTTTATGAAAGATTAGAATAAGAGTATTTCCACTGTATGTACATGCATAAGAAACTCACTAATCTACAAGGGTAAAACCCTGTTGCCATATATTTATTGTTACATATGTTATTTAGAAACCAGAAGTGTCTTAGAGATGGCCAAATACTAGACTAAATTGTTGCAATTGTGTTTCTTTTATTTATTAGTTCTAAAGTAATTCACTCTTTTCACCAATTCCCTTTTTCTATTCCTTTATTTAAACTTAAGGGGTTTATACAAGACTACTGTGACCCTGAAAACAAAATTATGGGAATGTTGCTGTGCACACTGACACTTGTATCAGGTTCCTTTGAAATTTATCTAAAAAGGGAAAATATTGACAGAGCTCTCCTTCTATAAAGCATTAAATTATCAAAGACCAGACTCCAAAATATTTTCCCACATAAACACATGTGATTTCAACAAGAAATGTTGCAGAAAACTTGTGGGCTTATCTGCAATGAGAGAAAATAATCTTTCTTTTCCTCAGGACTATTTAAAATTGTATCTTCAAACATTTCAGTTTTGAAGTGATTAAGTATAAATGTTGTGTACAGCTCTCTCCTTTCTAACTTTCTCAAACAGGACCACTGTCAATTAAAAAACATCATTTATTTTTTCCAGGTTAAAAATGCTGATATTTCCTCCTGTGCCAGTTCCAAAGATTAAAGGGATCGATCCAGATCTCTTGAAGGTAATACTGTGCTCTAAAATCTACAGTGGGAATCACTATAGTAGTAGCAAATGACAATTGTTGTCCCAGGCAGAAAAAAATCTAGGAAAAAAGTTATGACATGGGGGGAATTATTACATCATCTACAGTTATCTTTCCTTAAGTTAACATCATAAGAAGTACAAGCATTTTTATTATTTCCTTTTTAACATTGTTTCTTTCCTTGTCTTGTAGAAAGGAAAGCTAGATGAAGTGAACTCCATCTTAGCCAGCCATGACAACTACAAGTCACAGCTATACAATGACGACTTGTGGGTTGAATTTATTGAGTTGGACATAGAAGACCCTGATGAAAAGAGCAGAGTCTTGGATACCAACAGGCTTCTGAGTGAAGATCATCTGAAATCACACAATTGCTTGGGAGCGAAGGATGATGATTCTGGACGGGCCAGTTGTTGCGAACCCGATATTCCAGAGACAGACTTCAGTGCAAGCGACACATGTGATGCCATCTCTGATATTGATCAGTTTAAAAAGGTAACTGAAAAAGAAGAGGATCTCTTATGCCTTGATAGAAAAGATAATGATGACTCACTTCCAAGCCTTGCTGACACAGACACCCAACAGCCACATATGAGTACTCGTTCTGAAAACATCCAGCCATGGCCGCCGTTTGCAGACAGCATTGACTCAGCTAGTTCATCGGTCCATACCCAGCTAAGTAACCAGAATTCATTGACAAACACTGACTTTTATGCGCAAGTGAGTGATATTACTCCAGCAGGCAGAGTTGTACTTTCACCAGGGCAGAAGTCCAAGGTGGGTCGAGCACAGTGTGAAGGCTGCAGAGAGCAAAGCTTCAGCATGGACAATGCCTACTTCTGTGAGGCAGATGTGAAAAAATGTATTGCTCTGACTTCCCATGAAGAAGATGAGCTGCGTGTTCAGGAGCAAAGCTGTAACGAGGATGCTTACTTCACCACAGAGATCCTTACCACTACTGGTGTCAATCTTGGAGCTTCAACAGCAGAAACCCCAAGTTCAGAAATGCCTGTCCCAGACTATACATCTATTCATATTGTTCACTCTCCACAAGGCCTTGTGCTCAATGCAACTGCACTACCTGTGCCGGACAAAGAATTCAACATGTCTTGTGGCTATGTGAGCACAGACCAGCTAAATAAAATCATGCCATAGTTCTTCTTTGACTAGGTGTGTGCAGTGTTTCACAGCAGAGAGTCAGTTCAGGCTTGTATGCTGAAACCAAAATGAAGTCTAAAAGTTTCTCATGGTTATTATAATTTTATCTGAAATGTTGAAACATAAAATATTAATCAAAATATTCCTATTGTGTTCTGTAAATATTATCTATGGAATTGTCTTGAGACTGTTTTACTAGCAGTGACTGTCTTGTTCATGTGAGTGTTGAGTTTTGTGATACTAAACATTGAAATTACTATGTTTAATGTACAGTAAATCATGCATTTTGATACTGCTAAAAATCAGGTGGCATAAAGTTTAAGAATTTAGTAAAAACCATGCTGCTGGCAGAGATCTTTGTATCAATAATTGGGAACTGAACATATAGGTGAAAAAAGTAGCTTGAATAAATAACACATCTATTTTGATTTATACAAACTAATAAAATATATTTTAATATTTTAGTCATAAAAGCATAAACATTTTCTATTACACTACACACAGTAGTTCAATTATGATGACCCATCTAAAGAATGTAATTGCTGCAATCTTAAAAAGGTTTTTTCTGTTTTGTAAAAGTTTAGTTTGCAGCAAAAAGAAAAAAACAGATTTTTACAGAGCTATTTTATACCTCCAAAGAAACCTGTAGAGAAACTTTGAAATATTGTAGAAACTTAAAGCAGCTTATTCTTTTACTTTGTTATGGTGACTAATACAGAAATATAAATTCAATTAAAAGTTTGTAAAAAACTTTTAAATATACAAAATATTGGAGCAAATTATTATTTTCATCATTAGATTTTGGTTAACGCTAACAATATACTTTTTTATAAGCAAAATTTTGTTGACCACAGTATTAAACAGTGTGGAACTGTACTTTCACTGATTTTTTTTGAGAATACAAGCTTTTTTTTTTTTGAGAACAATCTATGATGATTTAGCAGCATAATCTCTTCACAGCTGACCAACTTCTGAAGCCCTCCTACAGCCAAAGGTATCACTGTATTTATTAGTTTGTGCCACATAAAGTCTTGACTAAAAAATAAAATAAGGACTTCAGGAGTTAGCCAGCAGTGCATTTTTAAAGCTATAACAGGATTACAGTGGAACTGGGGAATTGCATACAGTATTGCTCAAAAGTGTTTTTTTGTTTTTGCAGATTAACAGCCTCTCCTCTGTCCGCATTAGGCAGACTTTCAGAAGGAGAGAAAATTGAAACTCAGTGGGAAAGCTCTCTTTGTTCTTACATACAGTAAGAACTACGCAGAGCTTTGTTACTGTTTTAGAAGTCACCTTCCTAGCCCAAGGTTTCATCATAGCAGGACTTTTCTTAGAAAGCAGATGGGAAAGTTCATTTCTTCTCTCTGTCCTGAACAGAAGTGTATGAAGTGCAGCAAATGCAGGTGTTGCTCATGATGTCTCCCACTGAACTCAGTGATGCTCTTTTTGTGACCAAGGGCTACAGGACTAGGCCCAACTATTGGATGGGATTTTTAAGTTTAGCACATACGTTATGGTAAATGTGCATTAGATATTCTGCTAATTTGCTGCTATATTTTTCTAACAGCTACATTATTTAGTTTCATATAAAATTTCATAGATGATAGACACTAATGCAAGTAATGCCTATGTGTGTATTTGGAAGTTGTTTCTTACTCTGTTTCTATTGCCAAAAATAGTTAAATACCTCAATCAAACTCAGAATGTCATTTTGGTACTTTAATGGTCACAAAAGCTGTTATACACCAGTCAGAAGATGTGTCTTTCAGTTTCTATTTAACTTTCCTCATGTTCAGTGTTTTGTTTGTTTTTCTCAAAGTTTAATAAATGTATTGTCTTTGATCTGTCCTGTCTCAATGTGTTTTATTGCAGATAATTAATTTTTAATGGAAAATATTTTTTTAGGAGAAATCAAGTATTTCTCATTGAATTCAGCTTTCCTTGCAATAGAAGCAATGCATAAGGAGATAAGTGTTTTCACTAATTGATATGTATGTAGCTAAAAATAGAAGCATGAACCTGAATTTATAGATGGAGACAGGACATGTTGTACCCAGAATAGGCTAAGACATGTGTTACTAATTTACCAGACCAGTCTACCTTTGGATAGAACAGCCTCCGGTTGCAAACAAATAAGCTGCACTAGTTCAAGATTTACACTTATGGTCAAATTCACAAGTCAGATGTTCTGACAAACCTCAACAGTGACTTGTAGTAACAGTTAAACTCTATATCTGATTTCTGAAATGTCAGTCTGTCTCTATGGAAAATGCTGTAACTTGAACATCTACCTTGAACATCTCCCAGTGTGTAACTCGGTAATGTATTACTGCCTCTCTTCTCTCTCTAGAGGTAGGGAGGAAGATGTTGAAGGAATCCAACTAGACAAGGGTAGGCCCTTTCCTCCCATGGGAATTGGGGTGTGACTCAGTTCCTCTACACAGATGTCCAGTGCCATTTAAGGTCTATAATCAGGCTTCCAATGCTGGTCCAGAACAGCACAGATCTTGCACAGACTCTGTCACATCTAAAAGCCTCAGTGATGGCAGATGTCCATGTTTTGGCAGTTGAATTGATCCTCCATGGAAAAAAACATGTTCAGGAACATAAACAGCTTTGTGTCAAGTAGGACTAAGTCACCATTAGAGTTCATGTTCTAAAGAGCTACTTAGAATAGAATGTATTTATAAAATAGAATGTATATACAATGTATTGGGTTGGAAGGGACCTCTAAAGGTCATGTAGTCCAACATCACTGCAATAAACAGGGACATCTCTAACTAGGTCAGGCTACTCAGAGCTTATCAAGCCTGGCCTTGAATGTCTCCAGGGATGGGGCCTCCCTGGGCA
>VWZY01001079.1:101211-121231 GCA_013399075.1 Chloroceryle aenea | reverse complement strand
CATTAATTAAGCTATCGCACGTTTGGAAGGAGGGGAACGTTTGTGGCTGGGTTTCAGGTACTATTTTAGCGGTTAGTTTAGATTACCTACATGTGTCATGTTTTTCGGGAGATCTGTTTAGAAATGCAGGTTATGGCTTCAAGGATGGGGAAAGTCCAAAAATCACGATCAGAGAGAATAAAGAAAATGTTTGTTAGGCTCATTATTTTGAAGTATTTTAAGGTAGCATTTTAAAATAAGATGCAGTTACAAGATCCCAGTAGTTTTGGTCACACCGAGGGACCACTTGTGCGTGTTATGCAGGGGTTTTAGCGTGGAGCAGAGGCTAGGCCTCAGCAGGCTGACTCAGTTCTGGTGTGAAACAACGGTAATTGGGGGTGGCGGTGGGGAGAATTTTTGAAGGTTGTGAATTCGGAAGTGTACTCTTACCAGCAAAATCTTTCAGATACTAATTTGAAGAATCTGAAGTTAGCATAAATGTAGAGTGACTGGGACTACAGCAGCACCTGCAGCACTGAGGAATCTGCCAGGGCTCCAGCAGAAATCTTGTAGCAGGGTAATTTGGACTTCAGCTCTAGGGAAATGTACTTGGACTTCCAAATTTCAGGCTGAACGTAACAGAGATATGTAGAATTGATTTGTCATAAGATAGGTCACTTTTATAAGTAGCAGAGTTTCAGAAAACAGAACCACAGTGGTCTTACCAGGTTTTTCTTTCTGTTTTCTTTAGATTTCATGGTTGAAAACCAGTTTAGATATTTGTAAATAAAAATTTACGAGTGTTTAGCGATGGCGGTAAGGTCCTTGTGTGTGTGTCTTTTAAAGTGACAGTTCAGCTGTTGCAGTTTCGAACAGTAGCTGTCATAAGTCGTAGACAGCCTGTAACACAAACTCTGGTAAAAAATTGAAAAGCTTGTGTCTCTGTTACTGTCGTGTTTATAAGACATATGAAGTAAAAAAAAAAAAACCGGTACTTTGAAAGTATTCTTAATATTTTTTTCATCGTATTGAAGTAACAACAAAGAAGAGCTGACAAATGCTTTTCACAGGTTGTACTGCTCTTGTAGGCCCCACTGCTGTACACATGCCTGCTCCTTCTGCCATGAGCAGTCTCACTGAAATTATGGAACTCTCCTTGGTGGTGAAGTTAAATGTATGCATTACTGTTGGTAAGAATAGGGCTTTAATAAGTAGCCAAATGTTGACTAGAGTTTTTCAGAAATTTAGATGAAATACTTCATTTTGGTTCAGTTGTGTTGTGACTGATCCAGAGAACCCAGGTATGTCAGTACCAGACTGTTACGCATGCGTAGCAAATGCAGCAACTGTCTGCCCCTCTTCTTGGCCTAAGTGAAGTAAAGATTTTGGCTCCCAGTGCTCATGAATATTAATTGTGATTTAGAGTTACAGCTGAAATTTTGTCATTAATTATTCCAAATGGGAATATGACTGTAACACTGCTGTTCCTGATTAATTCTTAGCTGTGAAGTGGACTCAGTCTCTATCTTAACCCACGATACTCATTCTCAATGGCAGTAGTTTTGTCACCTGTCTTTACTGCATGGCGCAGTGTGCCTGAACAGGCAGAGTGTATGTGTTGTAAAATAGTAGCTTAGGGGAGAAATGGCGCCTGCGTAAAGAGTTGTAGATAAAAACTGCTCTCTAAATACAAAACATAAGTGAACAAGGAGAGGAAAAGGAGTAAGGGTCTGGTATTAAGGTGGTAAAACAGAAGCAGGTTTTATGGAGAGCAGAGCAAGACTATTAGGAATTCATGAAGGAGAAGGAAAGGAAGGGAAAAAGCAGAGGGAAGTACGTTTGTTAGAAAATGAACTTTGAAATATAACTGCTAAAATACAGTTTTGAACATGAGGCTCAAAATGGAGGCTTGTGCTGTCAGTGTGTGCTAGCAGAGGCCTGGTATCGTATAAATACAAACTGTACCTCTGTGCCCATTCTGCCACACACATACGTTTTCTGTTGTTGAGACGTAAGCTAATGAGAGGAATAAACAAATAGCCAGGAGATGCCAAGGGTAATCTTTCTAAATTTTGCTAGGTTATGATACTGCCCTTGCAAAAAATGTTTGCTTTGTAGAGAGAACTACCGATCTGGCAGTGTGGAGCAGCTCAGTTAAATGCTGCTGTTTGAGTCTTTTTAGTGTGCATGGAAAAACGGGTGCTATAGGCAGATGGGTTGCCCTGTGCACTGGCATCCGTGCAACACAGCAGAAATAGCATACATCTACTTATGGAAACTGGAGTAAAGTGGAGTGGATTTTTTTTGTTCTGCAGGTATATAAGGGAATCAGAGGAGAGCTGCAGGGGGGGCTCTTTGGAGCATGCAGCCACAAAAGGTGGTCTTTGCATCTTGTTGCGTATTTGATTGATTTGGAACATGTAGAGAGGGGGGGAGGTTGTTTACAAGACACAAATTAGAGAAGTTTTCTGTAGCTTTCTGGGTGGAGGCTTAAAGCGATGCCTGCCTTTTTCAGATGTGAGTATCCATATATTTTATTTCTTGTGATTTAACTTCAAGTCTTTTGACCAAGTGATGATAAAATATTTTAAGTTTGGTTCTGGTTAAGGATCTAACAAAAATGCTTCAGTTTAATATAGACTTGAGTCAGTCTTTCTCTCCATCAGGTAGTAGTGACAAGGCAAACAGAATTTGATGTTCCCTGTCTTGTGCTTTATAACATGTTGAAGTTGTCATTTTCCTTCCAAACCCTGCAGTCTGCTTTTCACGTTGACACTGGAAAAATGGACAGTGAAATGATCCAAATTTCAGATCTGACACATGACTTGAGCTGGGCATTTATTTTTAGCTACAACTGAAGTTTCCAGTGGCAATTATTTCTTTTTCTTTCACTTTTCACTGTTGCACTGAGAAAACTAACTTTCTCGATTCTACCCTGAAGAAAAAAAATTCTAGTGTGTCCTTTCATCACTCATGCTTCCTTCTGAAATTGATTTACTTTCATTTTCTAGGTGCTGGTGAATCCGGTAAAAGCACAATAGTCAAACAGATGAGGATCTTGCATGTGAACGGATTTAATGCTGAGTAAGTGCCTTTGCTTTTTCACTTTACAACCTACCTTACATCTATGCCCTGCACTGTGGTCATTGCTGTTGTTACATAGCTTGGTATATTTTCTTCTTGCTGCTGTTTCACTATCTGTAGAATTTGGATGTGTATTTTTAGATGAGACTGATAGACATTAACTTGAAGTTGCACACCAATAATAAGTAAGAGCTAACAGTATAAAGTGATTTGTATCACGGGTCAGTATAACTGATATGAGAAAGGCTTAAGTTTTGTGGGTGTTTTTTAAACTGCAGTTTCTTTCACAACATGGCTGACACTGATTTACCTTTACTGTAGCACGTTGATTCATACTGCTGTAAAAATACCTCCCAATAGGATACAAAATTAATTATATTTTCTTTATTCAGAGCAAGTAAGGCTTTTGTTTCTGTGTCTCAGAAAATGAAACTGTACTATGAGTTTTGGGGGTGATAGGTCAGATTTTCCTCTCTCCTGTTGTGTTTACTTGTCCAGATGTTTGTGTTAAATTATGTTTCTAAAAGCTTTTCTATTTTACCCTTGATCTGTACAATTAATTGGTAGTTGTGAGGAGTGGAATGGCATTAGGATAGGGAAAACAGAAATATTTTTTTTTGTCTGAGAAAGATTTGTGTTTGCTAACTTTTCATCTAACCTTGCTAGAGAGTAGGAAGAGATTGTTCAGCATGTTAGTTTACGCATGTAAGTGTCTTATGTGTGGGTGTATACCAAAACCTACTAAATTAATTCTAATTGAATTAAGGTGTTAGAATTTCAGAGATTATTCTCTGAGTTGTTTTGTTTTGTTTTTTTCTTTTTTCTGCTGGTTTTGTCTTTCATTTTCAAACATAGTATTTTTGTATTGACATTCTCTAGGTTCTAGTATCTATTTTGCAAATCCTGCTTTTTTGGGAAGATGAAGCTTTCACTAGTCTTTCAGTAGTTAATTCTTAACAGTAACAGTGTCTGAACTAAAAGTTTAGCCAAGGAGCCTGGACAATACTTCTTCCTAATCCCCAAATGCTAGTTTGGGATAAGCTATACAGCGTGTTGGAAGACAATTCTGACTGACGTGTAATAAATTACATTCTGTGCTGCATGTTTGTATCTCCCCTTCACAGGGGATATTTTCTTTATCCAAGACAACCCTTTTTCATAATTGCCCACTGCTGCATCCTGTTACTGCTGAGCTGTCTCCATTATTTTGGCTGCTGTTGTTACTAAAGACCTTTTAAAAGGCTTGTGTGACATGCAAGATTTCCATGAGTTGACTTGGATGTAGCAACTCGCGGCATTAGGTGCTAAATAAAAAGTTCATCAATGAAAGTGGAAGTCAGAGATCCCTGGCACCATGAAAGGTATCAACCAACACAGGATTTAACCAACACAGTTGTTCTAAGTTTTCTAAGCATACGGATGCTCTTAAAGAGGTGTTGCTGCTGTGTAATGAGTGGTGTATTATATGGGTAGATAACTTTCTCAACCCTGCAAGCTACAAACCCAAATTCATGTGAAACTGGGAGCCCAGAGACCCATTTGCAACACCGGAGTGTTCCTCGAGTATCTCACTTCTGTGTTGTAAATTGGGGCTGAGCTGAGCGTGCAGCTGGATTCCAGGGCAACATGGCAAATTTGGCCTCAGGAGCCTCTGCTGGCTTCTGCCTTCTCATAGCAAGGGATTTGGGTTACCTCACAGCCCTCTGCCAGCACAGCCCTGCTGCCAATCACGTAGCGTACCCCAGTTTGGGAGCCACATGTGAACTGCAGGGGAGCTGCGCAGAGTGCAGGAACCAAAGGTTGTTCACCCCAAGGGATGTTGTCTTGTGGTCAGTCCTTTGTGTGTGTCCTTTTGTGGGTAGTGTGTATAAAAATCAAATACAAAAGCAATATATATAAAATGTACAAGAAGTAAATTCTGATGTATCTAGTTTCAGGATTTTGCTGCCAAAAGTAATGAGTAGAACATACCATACACTTTACAGGGGTGAGAAGACGGACTTAGTGATTTGAAATTCTTGCAGGTTACACTTTAGTCCTTAAGTATTTTCTTCAGAGCAAATAACTGCTCCCTGTGTAGACTACTTTTCCTTTTTGCCCAGTTCATTCCATTCCTGCCCTCCTTACCTTGTGGAAAAATGATGTGGCGTTCAGTTTGAGAGCTAGTCTGGTGTTCTCTTGGAAGGGTAGGAAGAGTAAAACATTACTTTCCTAAATGTTTTTATTAGTTGTTCTAGAGCGACTAAACATGTTTGCATACAACACTGTGCTTGATGTGATCAGTCACAGCAGACAGGTTGTGAAAAATGTATCATGGTAGAGATGAAGAGACTTTTTTTTTAATGTTCATGCCCAGGTACATAACTGTAGTTTTGAATTATTTCTGTTGGTGCAGCTTAATCCAGTGACTTGAAAGAAATTCAGTTTAAAGTTCTGTATAAAACTTATTTGCCTTCGGTTTGGTTGCCCTGTGATAATTGATGTTTGAAGCAGAAAGAGGATGCCTGTTACGAAGGATGTCTAATGTCCTACAAAAAGGGAATAAAAAGCTTTTATTTAGTATTACTCAAACACTCTTCTTAATTTCTGGTGACTAAACAGGATATCCATTGCTAAATGCACTAGTTTCCTTCAGTGAGAGTGAGGACTTTATTTGTTTTGGGTTTAGGATTCTGCCCTTAAATAGATGGAGGGACACTTGTGTATTTAGGTGAATTGTAGCATTTAACAAGATGAAATCTGTGTAGTTCTACAAAACTAGGAGAATTTCCTCTGGGACTCCTATCCTTGATCTCTTCAGCTAATTAATTATTTGAGGAGCTGTATGAAATCAAGTGTTCCAGGTAATTAATGTGCTTAATAGTTAACAATGCTAAGGTGAATTTGAAGGTGGTTAAATTTCTAGCCAAGTTAACTACAGTAAAGACCATTTAAATTTTTTTCAGTGTTTCTTTTAGAATCTCTAGTGGAGTTAAAGGCAGAAATTTTATATTTATTTCTTTTTCTTTCTCTCCTGTTAAGGTGGTGCATGGCAGGTAACTGTGCTGTGGCATTAGTAAGCAGAGTAGAATACTGGAGAAGCAAGGCATGGTCTACAGCACAAGTTTTTGGGAGGACTTACCCTGCTTCCAGCATTTGCAGGACGGCTTCAGTTAGCCCTGCTATCAGCTGATATCTTCCTGCAGCAATTTCATAAATAGCAGGAATGTGGCTTCCTCGCAGTATTCTTCCAGGATTCCTCAGCTTTTAACAGGGAAGAGCTGCCTTTTAAGCATAATGAAGATTCCCTATCAACCAAATTTTCTACTCTTTGCATTACTGCCAACAACAGAGCCCCTTGTGATGTAGAAAGGGTTTAAATTTGGCTTGTAATAGCAGGAAGCCTGTGACTTCCCTTCCTTTCCTTCCCTTCCCTTCCCTCTCTCCTCAACACTTCAGCTGTCTTTTTGTGAGGCTCTCCAGAGGAGTAGGATTTTGCTGTTGTGTTCTGCATTTTGTGAGCATCCACTGATAGAGAAGGTTTTTTACTGTGCAGAGTTCAGATGCTTTATGAACCAGAAAGGATTAAAAATGGGAAAGCGAAGGCAGGAGGAGTAAGAAATACATAGGTAGAAGAATTAACACAAATATATTGTTAGTTTGAAGAAGGAAAAAAAGACTCTTTTCTGTGTCGTCTTGAGGTGTGGGTTCTTTACCTCTAAGATGATGACCTTTTGCTGAGTTGTTTTTTTTAAGTCAGTTCCCCTCTGATCACTGTGGGTTTGGCTGACAGATCCAAAGGAGAGGGACTTTGTCATGCACGATTTTAGAAAGTGGGAATTTGGCAAGGGTGACAGGCAATTTTGAAGTGTCATGGGAAAAACTGGGACAAGCAGAAATATTTAGATATAAATAAATTGTTGAAACGTGACTTATGAAATCCACTACAAAGACTGACGAATAAGGGGAATGTGCCTTTGTGATTAGTAGGTTTGTATGGTATTTATGATTTGGGAAGTCTTGAGGCTATAGGGAATTTCAGGTAATGCTTCTCAGCTTCAATTTCCCAAATGATGTTGTGTGATGATGACACGATTTCTTAAACTAGTATGTTGAAGTGTTGAATAGGAGTATGTGCATTTATCAAACCTGTTAACTATGATGGCAGAAGCAGACCTGAGTAGCTTTATTTTCAAGACTTAGCTAACAAACACATTTACATTTGTCTTGTACTTTTAAAAATTGCTTTCTTTTAGTGGAGAAGTTAAGAAAGCCAAGTCGCCCTCTTAAAAATTTAGAACTTTTAAAGGAAGGAAAAGTAGCCATTGATGCTGTCTAAACTTTTCTTTATACATCTTGTCCATCAGAAGTTGAACTGTAGTACCACTGCTGTTTCACATAAACCAGTAAATGATGTTATCTGGTCCCACTGGTCAGTGTCAATCTCTTCTGTGACCAGGATGAATTCTGTCTCTGAAACTTTACTCTTCTGATGTCTGATACTGTTTTGTTTTCTAACTTTGGTCTTTTTATGTGTTTGATTTTATGGAAGGGAAATAAATGTTCTGAATGAGGAAAAACTATAATATTTATAACTTAAGGTTTTAAAATTAATTAATTCCCTCATAATGGGTAATATTAGTTTGTATACAGAAACATTTTTGCTCTATTTTTACAGTTCCCTTTAGATTTGTGTACCACTACCATGCATTTAGAATGGTCACATCAGTTCCTTGCCAAGAAACAAACTGACTTTATTTTCATTGCCAGTAGACTTAAATACAATATTTTTTTCCTGATGTTTGTGTAACATTGCAAATGGGAAGGGGAGGCGTGGTGTGTGTCATTTCCCTCACCCCATCTTCTGTCTATCAGGAGGCTTCTGCAGATTTGAGGCAGAGATCTTTTCCCCCCGCACCCCCAGCTTCTGCTCCAGGACACAGCTGAGGTGTTACTGTGCTGGAAAATTGGGCTGTACATGTCTGTTCAAGGCTACGAAAGGTTCTACTCCAGCTAATCCACTAGCTATAGGTTTTAATAAAAATCTGTGCTGTAGAACATGGAGTGAAGGTGTGGGTAGAGAGGGGAACAGGATATGTATTTTGGTCTTGTCCTAAGAACTGACAAAGCTGTGTGATTGAGCTTTGAAAAAAGATGAGAATTTACCAACAGCAAATACTTCCCATCATTAAGAACTGAATACTGCATGTAGCTTGTAAAAGTTTCTGCAAAGTGTTTATGCAAGTTAAATGTAACTTCCATCAACTTGAAATGGGAGGCAATATCTGGTGACAAACAACCTGAGCAGACAAGAAATTCTTTTAATTGTTAGAGTATTTAATGTTGCATTTATTTGCTTAAAATTACCTTTTCTTTAGGAATACTTTTATTTCAATAAAGAGGAAAATTCCATTTTGTGAAAAAGTAAACCTGATCTCAGTGAAGCAGCATTAATAATTTCTTATGTTATAAAGAAAAAAGGAAGAAAAACTTTCAGTGTTGTGTGGTGTGTGTTTTTCGTTGGCTGTTTGGTTTTGGTTTTGTGTTGTTTGGGGTTTTTTTCCAAGTTTCTTGTGGTACCTTGCCCTAAGATATGAGACATTCTCCATCAGGAATATGTGCAAATGTTTTGCATTTAAATCTACTACTCAGGTGTGATTTTTAAATACTGCAGGATAAGATTTCAGAAAATTCTGATCATTAACAATGCCTACACTAGGCCTTATTTGGCAAAGAGTGTCACCATACTGTGGTGCTGAATGTTCTAATAGTCAATGGAATAACTCCTTTACCTTGCTCAGAGGCATTCTGAAATCAATACATTAAAATATTTCCATGTGCAAGTGAAATGAAACTTTTTTTTTCGGGGTGCAAACTGATGTTATTTAGGTTCTTGAAAATATTACAGAAAAACGATGCCTGAAGGAATCTAAAAGCTGTAAAAGCTACTTAGCTGTATCTGGGTTTAGATGCTAGTGGTAGGCTCAGGCTAACTGTAAGTGGAAAGATGACAACACAGTACTGAAAGAAAGCATAGACTTTCACTTTTACATTATGCTTTATTTTCAGCTGCTTGGTTTGTGTGTTTGCTTTTTCAAAAACCCTTACTAAGTAAAAGAAGGAAAGTGAAAATTGAACATAAAAGATTCTTAGTTTTTATAATTGCATGGGAAACAAGGTATTGATCATAGCAGAGCATGCATCTTACCTGCATTTACTGGGTGTGGGAAATGTTGAATTCTTCTAGCAAAGCAGTACTTAAACTGCCAGTTTTACATTGTTGCACATTGAGAGCTCTCTGTCCTCTGAATTACGATTCCTGGCCTTGCAACTTGACATTTGTGCTTTCAGTTAAATATTGCAGTTTTCTGATTTAAAAAAAAAACAAAACAGACAACAGAAAAACCAGTACTAAAGTCATCTCTTAAGATAAATTTGCATGTGTTGCAGACATCATTTGGCGTTTAAAGGGACCAGCCAAAACTGTGGCAGTAGTTCTGTTTGGTTTGAGGTTTAAAATTCACAAAAGCTTTTGAAGTATGCATAGACAGCTATCAACCTAGTAGAAAGCTTTACAGTTAGAACTGTAGAGAGCTTGGAGGGCAATAACTATGAATAGTGGAATAAACATAAGTGATGTAATCTGAGAAGAGAGAGAAGAGAGCTTGAGACTTAACTGTGTCACACACATCGTGAATGGGTCCGGGAGGATTTTGACTTCTGATGGTAGATGGGGGATTTTTTCCATTAGTTTTGATTTTAAAAAAAGCAAATTAAAATAAACCCTGTTTTACAAAATTTGCAGATTTCCTTCTACGTTCTCAAACCAGAAAATAAAAAAACAAGTGTGTAGCTGAGTGTGTAGCTGAGCTAAAGAAGTCTGATTTCTGTAACTTGTCTGTGTCTTGTGAATCTTTTCTGCAGTAGTATCTGCCAGTCTTCTCCAGCATCTGTAGTTCCTCCCCACAGGACCTGTTGCTTTCCAAGTATCTTCTGTTTCCTCCAACCAGTGCAGTCCTCCTTCTAGTCCATGGCTCTGATATTCCCTGCAACAGTGACCCCATAAATACTCCTGGATTGTCCTGTCTTTTGTCTTCCTTTTTTTCCTACTATTCCTGCTATCTGGACAAAGTCAGCATGTGCTGTGGCTGGTGTAGATCTATGAACTCTTTCTGGTTTTCCTCATTGGAGCTCTTCTACTTCGCCTCTGATTTTCATTTCTGGAAATGAATCTCTGCAACAGCAACCCTCCTTCAAGTTTTGGTTGAAGTTGGACATATCTGAGTGAGAGAAAACAGCTTTAAAAAGTCCTACTCTTTCTCAAGTCACTCCAAATATTTTTTTTAAATATCTTTACTCTGCAAATTCATGACTTAAGCTAAAAAAATAGAGAAAAGCACACAACTTCCACTTTAAGTAAACATCTACTAGTATACGCCAATATATCATATTCTCTTTAACTTGTTATTTGATAAAGCACAAACTATATTAAATACCCTCAAAAAACCTTAGATAACTTCAAAAATATAACTGTATGGACAATAATAAATACGTAGCTAGATTCCAGAATTCAGTGTACTTTCTGAAAAAAATTCCTTACATCAGGTTTTCTCCAACATTTCTCAAGCATTACACCTGTAGAGTGACTACCTTTTCTCTAGACAGTCTTGCAGAATCAGTACTATGGGGTATTTTTTTTTATTTATTTTTTTTCTATAGATCTCACTGCATTTCTTCTTGTCCTTTGTAGTTTGAATAGGAAGACTGGGCAGTACTCTTGATTTTTTTCCCAGTAAAAAATGATTTTACTAATTTTTCCAGGTGGATGCTTGAGTTACTTTATATATGAACAGAATACTTTTTATAATCACAAGCTCATGGGGGGGTTCCTTTTTGGACTTCAAATTATTGCCATCCTTGAAGATACCCTTGCTTCACTACATAGCTGTGTTTTTATCTATTGCCTGTCATTCTGGCTGGGGAAACTTTTTCTGTTTCATTATGTTAAAAAATAGTATGTTTGAACCATAGGATAGAATGTATTATTAATAAATACTGTGCCTTTATCAGCTCCTTCTGGCAATCTAGATGAGTGTTGTATCTTGTTCCTGTTTCTTAGGCTACTGGGCTTCCTTCATTGTCACAGTCTCTATGGGACAGGTTTAGTAAGAGCAAAGCTGTGTTCTGTTGTTTCTCTTCTGGGCTGGGGCAGCAGGTTCTTTGGGTGCTGGGGGATTTTTTTTTTTTAAATTAAAAGCACTACTCTTGTGCCAGTTTTGTAAGCATCCTTCCCAAGTGTATCCTAGATCAAGGCAGGCATAGCTGATCCTTTGAAGTATAATCCAGCAGGCAAAATTATCTTTATTTTTAGCTATATCACGCCTTTGTATCTTAGGGTTGCTCAAGACACATCTCTCATGAAGAGCTGAGATACAGAAATTGTTCAGACTAATCTTGGACGTTCAAAACTCTGAAGCTGAAATAAAGGAATTTTCACTGATGAGTTTTTTGGGGTTTTGACTTGTTGTTGTTGTTCTTAAAATGTAGCTTGGATCCTGATGTCAAAAAATACTATCTCCATTTAATTTTGACAATTGAATCCTGGGTTCCTAGTAAATGCAAGAGTATTTGGGTACAGTTCAAGTGTAACTGCAGCAGCTTTTGTTATTTCTATACCCGTACTCTGATGTCAGCATGCAGTTCATTAGAATTACTTGTTTACAGCTGAGCTGTAAACATACACTGAGCTATGGTTTGACAGCTGAGAGGCAAAATTACCTGCTTTTTGAGGACTGTCTTGATAAGATGTTCTGGTTTAAGGTGTTTGCTATTAGGAGAGTATGAGAGAGCTTGTGACCTGCTCTATTAGCTACCTGTTGCTGACTGTATTCTCTAAAGGCCTATTTAACAAGTCATTGTGTTCGCTTGTCTTTTTAGTTAGGGCACCAGAAAATAATAATCTCTCCCAGCTGCACCCTTGTAGCCTCCCAAGAGTGGTGAGTGAAGTAATGGAGTAGGCAGAGGTGTGCAGTATTTCCTTCTGAGGTTTAGTGTAGTCCCAGTAGATACCACATTTAACTTTGAGTGGCAAGTTCAGGGCTGTCTGGGGGATTTGTTGTTGCCTTCTTAATCATTGTGATTTAAATACCCTCTTCTTTTCTGTAGGTCTGTGTGTATACACTTTTCTTTCCTTCAAGTTAAGATACTTTTATTTTGTTTTGCCAATATAATCATCTGTGTAATATAAACACTCATATTAATTAGAAAATGTTGTGAGGAAAGGGGTATCAATGAAGTAGGTTCCTTCCTTAAATTTGTAAAGGGAAAGGAGCCTTGCTCATACCTTGTTTGGGTTTTTTTCAATAGATTACAAAAAATTGTAATGGGATACTTAGCACAGTAAGTTCAGAAAACCATGTGCAATACCTGTTTTAACCCTGATAATTTAAATAACTTAAAAATAAATGTCAGCTAATTTTAACGTGGCATTGCTGCAGAAAAATTAAACTAATTGGTTTCATGAATTTTAATTTAATTGCATAACAGTCATTGGCATAGCTTCACATATATTGTGTTGCTTTGAACAGTTTAAGACCATTTAAGATAAAGATGAAAATTTAGTTATAATAACTTTAAATAAGCAGAATACAATAACTGTAAGGACATAACTGCTTACTGGAAAGATTTTGTTAAATACCTTTTACTTAGCTTTATTTTGTTTTCTGAAATGAGAATATAATCACAGCACTGCATTATTGATGGAAAAAAACTATAAGCACAGTGCAAAGCTGAGGAAAGTTATTTTTCTTTAAACAAGTGACAGGACTGAAATGAAAAAGCTTTCCCAAGAACTCTGAGTACTTAACTGAGCCTAATAATACTGTGACCCAATCTAGTATACAAGCCCCAAGTCCATATGCAGGTCAGGAAGAGCAGCTCTAGTTCTCCTGGCCTGGCCTATGCTTTCTACATTTCCAAATCCTTGACAAAACAGTTGCAGAGATCAGTGTCTGTAAGCATTTTAAGTTTTCTGGTGCTTTGTCTCAATGTATTTTGCAGTAAGCATGTTATACAACTTTCTGGAAGATTTCCGTTGTGGGATTGTTTGGGGTTTTTTGTTGTTAAATTTCTGTAGTGTAGGAAGTTACTGAATTTCAGTACTGGCTTTTGAAGCATACTAAAATAGATGCCTGTAAATTAGATGCAACCTTTTACTTTTGGTATGTAAAAATGATTAATGTTGTTTTAAAATAGTTACCCATAGGAATGCATTCTGCTTGTGCTGAACATTGCAGATAAAAGTATTTTCTGTAACTTACACATAAGACACTTAAAAATGGCAAATGTAACTATCTTGCCTTTAAGTTTTTTGAATTGAAAATGGGAGGAACTGTGTCACTGGACTCTAATTCCACCAAACCATTGGGAACTCTGGGTGCTCTGTACTGCCTCTGTGCTTTGCTTTCACTTAATTAGACAACCTTCATTTTATGTAATTGCATCTTAATGCAGTCATAGGTTTGCTTTTATCACAGGAAAACTTCATAGTGTTCTGTTATCTCAGTATCTTTTTGCCACCATTGTAAAATAAGAGGCTAGAAAAAAGTAAAGAAGTCTGAGTTTAGTAAAGCATTTCTGCTTATTTTGCACAATTGTAGGGTCTCAGAAAAAGCACTTCAAAAATGTAGGCAATATACTGTCTGGCTTTTTTTCCTCACATTTTTTTTTTTCCATACTTCTGAAGTAGACAGAAGTGATAGTCTTAGATGGTGTCTGTAAGTAATAGTTAATATGCATGCATTATTTTAACCAAAAAAAGGCCTTCTAGATATATTGGCCTTAAATCAAACATTAACCTGATCCCATCCCACAATAAATTTTTAAAAATATACTTCTCTCTGGGATCAGCTGAGACTGCTATTTTGTTGTTTAAAATGAATTTATTTCATTTGATAATTTTGAACATGAGGAAAACAGTAATTAAAAAAAAAAAGTAATAGTATTGTTTTGACATAGATTTATTACTGAATGCAGAAAGTAAAATGATACTTGGATATGTAGAGGAAGGAAATATTTTCTGTAGATATTTTATTCCTTATCAGAAAAAGTATGTATCCTTCCTGTACAATGCTGCAAATAGAAAAGGAATTTTAGCATCTGTGAGAAGGGCAAATATCAGAATAACTCGTTAGAATATGGATATTTCAATAAATATTGGACAGAAATCACAGATGAACTATGTGAGAAACTGTGGGGAAAAGCTAATGTTAATTTCTTTATAATCCTCAGAAAAGGGAGAACTGTTCTGTTGCTTGAAGTAAGAGATTTCACAGGTGCTTGGTATCAAATATGGGCATTTTGCAACAAAGGTGTAGAGGAAGGAGATCATTAATGGTCAGTTTAGCTTCGTGTATAGTGAGATCTTGTTGAATGAACCTGTGCCTTTTTGGGAAGAATTATAGATGTGATATTAAAATCAACCGGTTTGGTAGTTGATGTAATGTCACATTATATTTAGATTTTAAAAACTGCACTGTGTGAAATGAACAGTGCTGATATTACAGGAATGTAGGAAAAAGCTGGCGTACTGATAGAGCTCAGTACAGTGCTTCATGGAGGCAATGAGTGGGACCACTTCTTGGAAAGCCTCCAGGGAACGGGTGGTTACTTACACAAAATTCTTCCATAGATTGCTGGCCCAGTTCAGTCTGAAACCCCTCTGCAAACTGGCTATGCAGCTAATACTGGGAAGGTCAGGTTGTTCTTTTAGGGTGATGTGAATAATGCGTTTAAAAGTTGTACTTCATAAATCTGTTTTAATACAGCTGAACGTGAGACAGTCTTCATGAGAGACAGAATGGAGAACGTAAAATTGGAAAAGAACTAGACAATCAGTTTAGCTGATTACCTTTGCATGCATTTTTGGGGGCAAAAAGACAAATGCACTCTTGGATGCCTTAAAAAAGGGAAAGTGAAACATGACTCATGCAGTGGACTTCCAACATGGATAAGAGTGTTATTAAAATAGTATATCCCATGCTGGTGTCTCCATGAAGGATGTGAAATTACTGGGAAGAATTTAAAAGAAAGGCCACGGGAGGTGTACAAGATTCAGAAGCAGGGGATCCAAACACAATTTCATTGCCATGTAGAGGTAGAGTTATGTGAGAAAGATACCTAAAAATGAAGGCAGGCAGGCATGAGATGCACTTCCTTAGCATTAGAGATACTTTAACTGAAATTATTTCTTGTGGATGAGGAAGCCTCACTTGAGCTCTCTCAGGGAAGGACAGGTTTATTTTTAAACAGTATTTCAGTCCAGCTTCTGGAGATGCAGCTTTTCCTGATGCAGGTGTGTGTGCTCATGGTGGCCATGCTGGTCTTGGGAAGCCTGCTTCATGCACTGCAAATTACCCACTTCCTTTGCAGCTATGGGCTTTTATTTTTGCTTTTATTACCCTGAACATCATTATGATATATGCAATTCTGTTTTGGTATTTGAAGCCTTGAAACCTTGGAGTCCTGTGTTTTCCTGTGGGCATCAGAGAAGTGGAGGAACGTGGGGACTGGCTTTTGGCTTTGTTTTTTCCCTTTAGACAGACAGTTTGCTGGTTGTGTTATATCACTGTTCTCACTTCCTTCTGAAGCATCAAAGACTGGGCAGAGTCTGAGGTGATGTTAGAAGACCCTTTTTTTGTGCCAGACTTGTTGATTCTTAATCCAATGATCCAGATAAAGTTAGTTGAAGATCTTGAGATAAGAAACTCTTTCACTAGGAGCTGTTAGGTGTGTTTCTGTCTTCTGCTGCATAAGGCTTTTTTGACTTCCTTGAAATACTAGGTCAGACTTTTTGTAATCCATTCTTTGCCATTGCAGGAATCTTGGGTGCTCAGTTTCACCTTGTTTCAAATTGTGACCTTCAGAAAAAATTAATTCATTTGAAATTTCAACTTGATACTAAAGTATATGGAGAAGTACAGTACCTTATGGTACACTCAAATGCAGAATAAAGTATTCAGCTGTCTTCTGAAGTCCAAAATGCTTCAAAATACTTCACAAATGTCTGTGTTCCCTGATTATTCCTTGCTGTACCGAAATGCTAACCTAGGTAAAAGCCCTGATTCTGAAGTCTCCTCTGTGCAGGCAGACACATATGTGCCTGAGGAGGTGGCTTAATGGATTTAGTGGGTCTCTGTGATTATGGATGTCTGCATTTTGAAAGAAATAGCAAAATTTGACCTTAGTGTGGATAATTCAAATTCGTACAGTTGGAGTGCATTAGTATCTCTTAATGAAGCCAAATATAGTTCTCTTCAATTCCATTCATTCTGGACCTTATCTCTCTTTCTGATACATCTCACTAGTTGCCAAGCAACCTCAACAGTAGTTCTGCACATCCAGCAGCATTTAAAAAAAAAAAAAGTAGTGAGTAGTTGTTGCTGAAAATAAGATGCTTTCTGATGACATGAATGAAAAGAGTTATGAGAGAAGGAAATGGGGAGTGGCATTTGGAGCTGATGCTCTGAAAAAGTTAATAATATTTATCACTGAAGTAGTGCTTTTTATTTTCCAAGCACTAATAAAGGAATCATAAGATTGTGAAATAAGGACTGTTTGGTGTTTTTTTTTTTTCTTTTCAGTGAGTAAAGCACAATTATATTTATGCTTCATAGAGCAAAGGGCAGGATTTAGTCCCAAGAGGCAGGAGTTAGTTGTTTTGTATATGTATTTTTCTCTGACCTGCATTGACTTCCTATGTTTCTAGTAGGACTGCAGATTAACTGGAAGGTTTGGGGAGATTTTTGTTTGTGTGTCTGCTGATAAGTAGCCACCATTATATTAGTTTCATGCTGATGGACCTGCATTGTGTTGAGTTTCATTAAAATGTTTATCACCTGGAAGGCCTTCCAAACTAGAAGTATGATAGATTGTGTGTAGGTCCTTTATTACTTGACAATGCTATAATGCTTATAAAGTAATAAACAGAACTTGCTTTTATATTCTGTCTCCTGTGTGAAATGTGTTCTGAGCAGCAAGCAAACTACCATAGCACAGGACTTCATAATGAAAATGAAATCTGATTTGGGAAAATGATTCTGGATTTAGACTGTTACATTTCTGTGATAGCTTTGTTTCACTTCAGAAAGAAAACTCTCTATTACACATCCTAGACTGACTAGGGAAACATTCTTGATGACACAAATAAGTTAGAAAGTATCTGAACTTTAAGATTGCCTTGATTTGAGTTGGCTTTTTTTAAAGCCAGTTCTGACACTGAACACTGGCTTTTCCTTAGCCAGTCTGGCTGGAATTACCAAGCTGTGTGCTGTCAGTTTAGCAAGAAAGGGATGTACTGCAAATCAGTCAGAAATGAGGATATGTCAAGTCCCACGTTCAGTTTCTACACAAACTGAGACATGTAATATAGGAGGCATTTTCTGTGTGATGCAGATAAACACAAAAAATGAACCCTCACTGTGCAAATTCACAGCTTATCATTGCAAGGCAACTTCCTGCTACCCTGTTTCTGTAGGAGTGTAAGATATTTTAAAGGTAGTATGATACTTTAAGCTGTTACTAAGAGAACGTGAACATTTTGAATTACAGCCTGTATGTTTGTTGTCTGCATCACAGACCCAAAGGAGTGTGTGCCTGACAAGGGTTGGTTTTGCTGTTTGTGTGAGGGGTGGTACATTCTTCACCCACTGCAGTTCTAGTGAATTTTGAGGCAGCTGGTGGTAGGTTAGTTGTTGCTTTTAATGTGAAGACTAAAACTACTAGATAATTCTGGGTTTAAAGATAAGCGGAGGCATACAAATAACTAACTTGGAAATTATTAAAACATAATGGAAAAAAAATCCCAGTGTTATGTAGTGTTTTTACCACACTCAACATCTAATGTTTACTTGTGTTGGACTAAAATGTCTTTTGACATACTGCAGCTAATAGAGGTAATTTAGAGATGAGTAGTGTCTATGTGTGTGATATGTATATGAAAACTGTAGTGGTGATATTTTTATTCTCATCTTCTAAGAGGAAAAGACCAGTCCTAGTTCTTGCTTTTTTGTAATGCATAAAATGTGTGGGTTTTGGCAGCTGCCTTTTACCTCTAGGCTTGTAAGTAGGTTTGTCTGTGCAAGATGTGTGCCATTACTATATATATGTGATGTGTTAGCTGCTGCACCAGTATTGCCATGTAAACTTAGTTGTCCTTTTTATAGTTATGTATTCTCTGTACACCTAGTTTTAAAAGGGTAAATATTATAAACTTGTTGTTCAAGAGCAGTGTGCTATAAAAAAAAGTAATAAGCACATCAGTAAAAGTGTTGGAGGTAGTGATAAAACTGCACTATAATCCTTCTACCAATTTATTGAACTCCTAACTATTGTTATCTGTGATAATTAACTGCTACATACTGTACAGTAACCCTTTGTATAGTAGTTGTGTATGGAATGGTACTCAATATGACTGCAGTGCTTTAAACTTTAGGTTTTCAAGCAAATGTTGTCTAAGTTTTCAGTTTGCTTGTTGCTTTTCTTATTTTGTTTAGGTTGTCCAAGAAAGGACACCCAGTTACTTTGTGGAGAACATCTTTGTCGCAGAAACAAATGTCCTCTTTGCAAAATGAATATAAATACCTGACTTATTTCAGATTTCAGTATCTTTAAAAATAATAATACTGTAAAAGGTGGTAAATATTTAAATACTGAAATCTCTGATTTTGGATTAGGTTTTTCTAAGAATCTTTTGAAAGTATTATAAAAGTGATTACAATGGAATTGTATCTGAATGTTGCTGGACTTCTGAATTCTGTGTTACTTCTCTTGAGGAGAGATAATGAATTAAGATTTGGTGGAGGGTGACTTGCAGGACCTCTCACAGTGGGTGCATGTGGAGGGGCTCGGCAGATGCCATCGTGTACTGTCACTGCTGGAAGAATGGGTTAAGTTCCCCTTCAGAAACTGCCTTTTTCAAGACCTTGACACAACCTGTGGAAGGACACAACAACCATTCATGTGCTGTTAAGGTTAATTATGTGTGAGTACAGTCAGAGCTGGGTATCCAGGACCACCTCTCCTCTACAGGGGCAGTGTCTGTGTGGTGCAGGAGCAGCCATGAAGGGCCTGCAGGTACCCACCAGCAGCTTACCTTTTGGATCTCCCTTAGCTCATGTCCTGAAGGATTTGTTATGTGTGCAGGTGCCTGGTGAAGCAGTTGTCACAGGGACATGCTAGGTGTCAAGGGGTGGTTTTGATTCCTAGCACAATTTACACGTGCTAACGTTGACCGAAAGCTGAGTTTTGTAAGCTTGGAAGTGTGGCTGTAAATATTTTGGAAAGTTGCGTAGTGGGTGTATGACACTAAGTGATGTGAAATGCTAAAGGATTACTTCTCATTAAATACAAGGGGTCCCTCTTAGTCTGAAGTTTAAATTTTCTAAATTCATTCTTCCAGAGGGTCACTGTTTATATTTGAAAATGCCCTAATATGTCCTCAAACAGCTGAGGAGTACAATGTTGAGCCTACATCTTTAATTCAGTTGTCTGTTGCCTCAGCACAGGGGTGGAGTTTGCCTGCTGTTGTAGCCAGCATCCCTTAATTCCAAGAAGATCTTTAAAATGGCAAGCAATTATGTTTGAAGCTTGGATCTCATGATGTCAATACAGATATGTAGTAAAATATTCCAGGGTGTGGTGATACTTAATCATTAATGATTGAGACTTGGGGCATTTCCTGAATATTAATGCTGGATATGAATGTTGATTGCCCAAGGTAAAAGTATTACCCAGTTACTTACTGTCTCTGCTCTCTCTATTTTATTGATTGCTAATGCAGAAATGATAAATACATAGTAAGGACAGACAAATAGTTGAAGTATTCTCTGAGGCACAGTGCTCGAGACAGAACATTTTCACTACCTTCATACCTTGCAGATTGCATAATTACCATATAGTGTGAATTTTTTTCTTCCCCCCC
>VWZY01001079.1:33378-101203 GCA_013399075.1 Chloroceryle aenea | reverse complement strand
CCCCCCCAAGCAATTTAATACATAGTTACACAACTCAGACTGTAAGGTGTCCACTGGGATTCCCCCCCCCAACCACTTGGCAATATTCAGCATCATCTTAGGCTTCTAGTTTTGAATGATGAAGCTGACAGAAAATTCACTCTAATTGTGTAAGTGTAACTGCTGCTAAGGGTAAATTGATATGATGCCACACCTTGGATGCACTTTAATACATAATCTACCCCTTAGGAAAGGTTGAGGATTGAGTAGCTAATGCCAGTAAGTGCTTTATAAAAAGCCTACTCATAAAAATATTTATGACTAGGTTTACATGATTTATGTTTTTAGAGAAATGTAGTTTTTCCCTGCCAACACCAACTATTAATAACCTACTAAAATACATTATTTAAACATTTCATAAATATATTTGGAACACGTAGCATATGCAGTTGGTTATGTTGTGTTCCTTAGGAGGTCTAAACTCCTGAAAAGTCTTGCTTAATTCCTGCATGAAAGCACATGAAGCGATGCCAGTGAATATCATTAGACTGTAGGTAGATCTGTCTTATCAGATTTCCAGGTAGCAGATTCATAGGGCATTTCTGCATATTGTTTGCATGTGTTGAAAATAAACTCTTGTAGCTTGTGGGAATAAACTTGGTTTCTCTTTCTGCTAAACTTTTTATGGAGAGGTTTTGTAATTCTGTATGTTAAACATTTCGGAGGAAAGCCTTCTCTCTTGCTGTATGTTAGCAGTTACTAAAGTGGGTACATTCTTCCCTTTCTCCTTCCAGTAGCTGGGAGTTAGACTGCATAGTCTGCCAGGGCCAGGGGTGCAGCGGGAGCCACAGCTCCTGTCCTTGCATCTCTCCGCAGGACCCACGCTGGGCTGGCAGGGCAGCTTCTTCATCCAGCCACCCTCCAACCCAGAGCTTTCCTAGAGCAGCCCCGGCTCTCCTGAGCTGCGTCTGTCTCCCTGCTGCACTGCAGCAGCAGCGTCCCTTCCCCCGGGTACAGTCCAGCCCGTTCTTACAATAACAGAGAT
The DNA here is from genome assembly GCA_013399075.1 of Chloroceryle aenea. NCBI lineage: Eukaryota > Metazoa > Chordata > Aves > Coraciiformes > Cerylidae > Chloroceryle > Chloroceryle aenea. Next base: position 100,179 of record VWZY01001079.1, on the reverse strand, counting down.
AGGGAGGAACAGAAAAGTTTGAGAACTGCTCTTCCCAAAGCAGCTGGCAGACAGAGCTGAGAACTGGGGCTGCAGATGACTGGGTGAAAGAGCTGCGCTGGTGAGCAGTGCCAGCTGCCTGGCAGACGAGTTACAGCAGTACTCTTGACAGCACTGCTGCTGTAAATCGGTATTGGACCGCTCTAAATGGTTAGTTACATAAAAGTAAAAGCCAAAGGAAAATGTTTTGGCTCTTTATTGAGGCAGGTTCTTCTAATTTGTTTATATTTTAATTATTATTATTAGGGTGGAAGGGAGAGAGGAGACATACTTAATTTTGAATCATGCTCTCACTCTCTCCTTTTCCACCTCACCTTATGTTTTACCCTTTGGCTAATAAGCAGCTTCCCTTACTTACATGAATAAATATTTCCTGTACTCTGTTTCAGATAGCTGAATAAAATATTTTAGAATTTTACAGATACTGGTGATTCACTGAATTCTTTTTAATGTTTTTAATCAAAGCTGTGGTACTTAGCACAAGCTTTCTGTAACACAGTGGCATCTTGGTCTGCTGAGATTTCTGGGAAGAGAATTTCTAAGAATCCATGCCACACTAGGTTAGACCAATGGTTTGTGTAGTTTGGTATCATGTGTCAGAAATGACACTTGTGGAGGATTAGAGAAAAAGCTTAAGAGAAAGATTCACAGTGATTCCTCTTCCAAGTCTCTTGCCAGGTTCTGCCACTGGCACTTTAGGAACTCCAAGAAGCAAGATTCGTAACAAGTTTTGAAGCTTAGTCACATTTGGTATGTTTTTCTGTGTCTTTAAAAAGATTAATACTTAGTAATCTAAAATGTTCTCTTTTTCCTTTGAAGTTTGTTTCACTTTTTGAATTTTATTGTCCATTAATTGAATGCAAATCTTGCACATTAGTTGTGCTGCCTGGTTAATAACTCAGCATTAGCTGGGACACCACTAAGGTCAGTCAGATTCAGACAGAGCCAAGATATCTCCAGCTTGTCAGTGCTACACAGGGATTTTTGTTGCAGCCAAGGTAACAGCTGGTTGGATCAATAATTGTGCCCAGGCAACACCGTTGAAGAAATGTGCAGTGTTATAACTTAGAGTAGTATAGGCACTCTCTTGAGGTTTTTATTCAGCTGTGTATGTTTCTCATTTAAACAATATCATTAATATTTAAAGGTTCATATGTTGTGATGGTAATTGGGCAATTACAGCAGAGTGCTACATGTTCTGTGTGCCAAGTATCAGCAGATTATTTCTCACATAAGTTTTGGCCCAACATTCTCATATATTATATACTGTCAGTAGGAACTGTATCTTTTATTTTCTCTTACCATTTAGAAATGTCAGGTCAGGACCAGGACATGATAATTGTGCCATTGTCACAGTTTGACTTAAATTACAGCAGTATAATTTCCCTTTTATCAGGGGAAATGATAATAAATGTGCTTATTCAGGTATAATTAATTTCCAGCTTTAAGCTCAATAAAAGGTCATTCTTCTTACTGGTTGAGTCCAAATGCTTGTAGATGTTGAGTACAGTAGAGTGAAAGTTTCTTCACTACATCCATTGTGACTTCCAGAATTCTCAGTAAGGGCTGTTTGGAATTTCTCCAGTTAATTTGTGCTGCTTTGGAGAAGATGCTAATTTGGATCCAGAATGTTCGTCCAGAACATTGGTGAACCTTCCTGGTTATAAATGGAACTTTCCTGGTTAAATGAACCCTCCTGGTACTAAAGGTGGGGTTCCCTGGAAGTCCAGGATCATGGTAGATTGTGGCCTGTGGGGAATGTTCTTAGTTTCCAGAAACAGCATTTCTTAAGCAGATTTAAAAACAAACAAACAAAACCACCACCAAAAAAAAACCCAAAACATAATCAACAAAGAAAAAAAGAAAACAAACAACAAACCAAACAACAGCACATATTTGCATTTTACCTGAAATGTTTGGGGGTTTATTATTGGTATTTTAAATGGGAAAGACATTTTTGTGGTGCTCATTTTCAACAATCTGTTTGTTAACCTGAGCAGTTATTAAAGTCTTATGTTTATACCTCGTACATTCAGGCTTAAGTTTGCATAAGTGGGAAGGAACAATGGGTAATGAATTAGGTTATAGATACTCTGTATCTACTTTGAGCTTTGTTTGAATATAAGTAACTCCACAAGAAGCAAAGACTCAGGCTCTTGGTGTCTGTTGAGAAATAATCTGCATAAGAGGAACCTTGTGGGGAAAAACGACTCTGCCAATTTAAAAAAAAAAAAATTGCTTAGAAAGTACTATCTTGTAAGATTCAACTGCCTGGCACAGAAGCAGGTTTTCTGAGGCACATGAGACAAGAAGCTTAGAAGACAGGGTTTGGTTTTGGGTTTGGTTTTTTTCTTTTATATCTACCCATCTGTTCAGGGCTAACTTAGGAGTTCAGGAGTCAATCTTAACTATGCCTAAAAATCATAGTTGCATACTGTATTCATTGAAGCTTTTGTACCTAAAAATAGTTTGCTGTAACATGGTTAAGGAACTGTAAAATTGAATTTTAAAGTATTTTTCTTTTACTACATAGTTTAAGAGAATGGGCATAATGGGAAATATTTAGGTAAGGGAAATGTGTATCATGTTTTCAGATTAATTTCTACAGCTCCTCTGTACTGAAGAAAGATTTTTCTTCATTTTCTTTTTTTTTTTTTTTTTTTTCTTTCTCTGTTTTGGTCAGTATCTGGGACTTATTGACTAAAACATTTCATCAGTTAACTTGTAGTGCAGATATACGTAGACGTAATCCGGAACAACATGCTTTCAGAAGTAGCAGTACAGAATCTTGAGTTTCTTTCAATAAATGGACTCCAACATTTCTGTAAATAGAGTCTTGGATGGCTTGAAATAAAGTATGTATTTGTGATGCCTTTAGTTGCCAGTGTCTTCTAAAGTCAGACAGACAGATGGAACCTGTTGCCCGAAACAATAGTCCCTGATGCTGGCTGAAGAATTTCACTAACGATTTTAATGTGACGGTGACTGTATCTGTGCTTGGAAGGAAGTGAGGGTATTTTTGCTGTTGTTGCCTGGTAATATTTGATGTTTATTTCCAAATATTTTTTTATATCATCTTCTGGTAGTGCAGAACCTTTAATAACTGGAAAAGAAAATATATCATATGAAATACAATTCTAGAAATCAGGCTGATACTTTAAAGGCAGCTATTGCCTGGTAGATGTTGAACTCTGGGCCATACCTCTTGATAATGTGCTTTCAGAAAAGCCTTCATGATATTGTCAGGAACTATTTATGTGTTTGAATTTTTATTCATGTTTCAACATTACCTTCCAGTCTAGTCAGAATATAGAATACAGTCTTACAAACTGCAGGTAGAAGACCGGTTTCTGTTTGGCTTTTAAAATATTTTATACGTTTGAGGGGGTTGTGGGTGTGTGTATGGTGTGTTCTCATGGGGTGAGTTGTCCTCCCATCAGCAAAGCAGTTCTCCTCCAGAAACAGCTGCCATGTGAGGGTCTCCCAGTGGTGGCAACGCCTGGTGGATCCTGTCTCCTCCCAGGTGGGAGGGCTGGAGTGCAGAGTAACAGTTAAAACCAGTTGAAGTGTTGCTATTTGAGTACACTGTTTGTAGAGGTGGTTGCACACAAGGGTAGTTTCAGTGGTAAGATGGAGCAGTATGCACTGCTGTAGTTTTTTCTAGATCTATTCTGCCTAATTGACCTGGGCAGAGTGGCAGTTCTCCTTGGGTTTGCTGCTCTCCTCTGGTTTGATTGCAATTGCATAGATAAGTCTGTATTGCTTCCCCCCCTTAAAGCATGCGTATGGGAAAAGGTTTATAAAGGCATTTACATAAACTCTATGGAAATAATCCAGACCATGACAGGTAAATAGTACTAAAAGATCAGAGTTCAGGTTTGTTGCCCAGTGTGGTGTGGCCTTGGTGATTGGTTTGGTTTTGATGTTGTTGCCTCTGGAGAATTTCTGTATGCCCAAATTGGATTCTTTGTGTTTTTGCGTTATGCTTACTCTTTCCAGTGCTGGCTTTGAAATTCAGCATGGTTCATCTCTTATGCATAGAAACGTGATTATAGGTAAACAGTTTTCTGTGTTAGTTCTTGAACTGTTAAGAGAGTAACTTGCTTGTTTAATTGTGTCAAGGTATCTGTGTGTAAATACATTGGGACTTTACTGACCATATGAGGAGAGTGTGCCAACAACTACAATTTTCATTTAGTCTTTTTTGAGTTTGAAGTTTCATTTGGCTGTACTTAGACACTGCCTTGCTTAAGATAATAATTTCTAAGTGTTTTTTTCACACCTGTTACTTTGTGAAGGACTAAACCAGAGAAAATGTCTTCAGAATGTGAATCTGATTGTCCAAAAATGCTGGCAATTACAAAAGGAAGGCGAAATGGAAACTCTTCCTCCTCTAATTTTAGTTTTAGGAGACATAGGTGTTGTTTGTGAAAAGAGAAGATTTTAAAATAGCAGAAATAGTATAATAAAACTTAAATCCTTTTGTATCAGGAGAGTCTGTGCTTCTGGCTCTTCTGATTAAGATAAATAATCAACAAGAGTTTATGATGAACTGTGTAGGAGATGGGAATACTTTAGCTGTTCACTGAACAGGTATAAACTATACCTGTTTCTTTCACGTTGAGGGCAGCCCTAACTTGATATAAATAACCCTCTGCTGCAACCTAGCAAACATTATTGTACCTCAGAGGTTTAGGGCTGGAACGTACTAACCTAGAGGGTAAAGTTTTCTGTTGCCCTAGATGAAAGCATCACTCCAGTGAGGTTACAGAAGGTGTTAGAACAGCTTTGGTGTTGCAGTTACTGTCTGCAGAGGACTGAATGTCACCCAGTGAAGTGGGAGGACCTGTTGTAAGAAAAAGCAGGTGTTGGTTTAGACCAACAAGCTTTCTGCTGCTGAACTATTTTTTTTTTCAGAATAATGCTAAGACTTGTGCAAGACTCATCCTGCTCGTCTCCTTTTTGCGAGTCTCTTTCAGTCCCCTGTCCCCACAGCAGTGCTGCTTTGTCGTAGCCAGTCTGAGCTCTTCCCAGCTGTGGTAAGCATTGTGGTCCACATCTCTTGCAACCTCAAGTTTTGGCATAGCCTCATCTCCCTAAAAATGTAGTATTAACATCAGTGGTACAGGAGATGCAATATAAATAGCAGTGCGGTGAGGTTGCTTAGAACTCTGTACACAGGGGTTTTGATTTTGTGGTACAGCTGCTCTTTTAATAGAAATAACTCACACTTTTGCTTGTTGGAATTCTCATTGTCTCTATGTTATAGTTGCTTCTCACTACATAGAAATGTTCAAGAAGTTGTGTGAAAGTGACATTAACAAACCTGTCCTTTTTAAACAGAAGGTCAGGTGTTAATCTGTGAAGCTTCTTGTGAACCTCAATGTTCAGGGGTAATGAAGCTAAATGTTTTGTTGCTAGTGAATATTGGTAGACTTGCTTTGTTGAAGATTACCTGCTTACTGACACTTGTGCTAGATATAAGAGAAGATCATTTAACAGCTATTGGGACTTCAGAAAAAATATTTTAAAACCACCCTGAATAAAGAAAACTGATTCCAGTTTGGAGCAGGAACACTGTGTCTGTGTTTCAATTTAGAATAAGAAAGCCCCAATTAACCAATGTTGCTGGAAGCTCTGAGGACACAGAGAAGTTCTCAAGATGAAGTACATTTCTTATTTTAAAGATGGGAAAATGTGATAAAAGCATTGGACATGTTAACCTGACATAGAGATGACCTTAGCTGAGAGTTGTGTGTGATTCTGAGGAATTTGCTCTGAGAACAGCGATGCTGTGTAGATTGTTGATGTTGTCGATGTAGTGTGTGGTGGTTTTTTGGTTTTAGTTTGCTTTTTGGCTTCTGGTGTATAGGAGTCTGATTCTTTGACTTCCCAAACGTTTTCTGGAGAAAAGATTGTTTCTGTCATAGTTACTCTGAATTGCTTTTTGGAGACTTGGTTGCTTTGCCTCCATTCCCTTATCTACTAGGATAATAAGCTTGTGCTCTCACACAGGACTGCTGTGATAGATATACTCAAGTGAAGTCGGAGTACTAGAAGACAAACTAATTTATTACACAAAAATAATAATAATAATAAAAAATCTGTTGTGATAACTTTAAAAGCTGTTTAAGCTAGGAATTGTCAGAATTATTGCTAAAATGTTAACTGTAGTAGCACTATGAAGTGTGTTGATGTATCACACTAGATACACTGGTTTAGTAAGCTGAGAAATCTGGCAAATATTAGAGACTTTGTAGTGACAGAGATTTAAGGCATTCTCGTTGAAAAATTTATTTATGGGCGTTTTAAAGTTCCGGTTTACTTCTTTTTCTGTATAGTCCGTCTAATAAGCAGTATGTATCATATAATATAACTGCATGGTGTATATAATACAATTAGATTGCATGTAAAATACAATAGAACTGCCTTGCTGAAGATATCTCAGAAAACATATTCCACACAAAAGCTATTTATTTTTGTGTTCTCTTTGCTGCACCAGCAAGTTAAAAAAAAAAGGGGGGGTGGGAGGAGGGAAAGAGCAAAACTCAAACCTAACCACACATTTTTTTCAGTTATTCTTGTTGACAAATCAAGGAATGAAATAGTTGTGTTAATTTTAGGTTCTAGAAAGAAAAAAACTATACTGTACCAAATTTTGTATGCTGGGGCTAAGGGAGGGAATAAATTTTAGTTTAAAGGTCTGAGACAGCATTAGAATCAAGACAGACCTACAAGCATTTCCCTTCTGCCTTTTCTACTGGCTGGGGATTTGGTAGTGAGCAGACAGAAACTGTAACATTACCTTTGGTGTGAAGGGAGAGTTGGTCCCTGGGAATAGGGATCATTTAATTGACTTTGACTTCTCCATTGTTTGTTTCAGAGCAGATATTACTTGGTAGTATCTTAGAAGCTGTTGAAATTCACTGTCCATTTGGGACAGTATGGCCATATAACTGATTTCTTTCTGGAGCTTTCCTAACGTACCGCTGCGAGCGCAGGGCTAGAATGGGATGACTCTCGCGCGTTACTCTTTAGTGAGACTGATTTGACCTCCTGGAAAATATCTGTAAAGAATTTTTCCAATTGTTCCATTCTCTTCCTTTTTTAGAAAACTGTTTTCTAAAACTTAGTAACAATTTTTGGAGCAATATTCAGATAAAACAAGATCCAGAATTTTCTGGTGAGAGGTTTGGAGATCAAGTCACCTCTGATTTACAGAGGCTGTCCTAGCTAGAAATACGCAGAGCAGGTGGTTGGTTTGTTGTTAACACTGACTGTATAAAAATACTTTAAAGCAATCATATTTTTACTTAAAAACATTTGAATTTTCCCCACAATATACACGTATAAGAGATGTGTACAGCTTTGAATATCCAAAATAATTGATGTTACTGAGCTATTAAGCCAGTTACAGTTGAAACTCTTGCACTGGTGTGTGTATAGGCAGGCTTATGTTTGCAAGGTCGTAGTACTAACGTTTTCAAACTGCATCTAGTAGCATCTCACTTAGGAAGTGTAACTAGTAGCTAAGTTTTTGATCTTTTCTGCATGACTGTTTAGCTGTAATCCCTTTTGTTTCAGAGGAAACTGTGATGGTCATAGGTGATGCATGGCCATGGCCCAGAGGCATCAGAGGAGAACAGCAAACTAAAAATATGTGGACATCATGCACTTGAGAACTTGCATCGTATTTTATCTTCAAAGATGGCAGAATAACTTGCATCTCTATGTTTACAAAAGCAGAGCTGTGTTCAACTTATGGTAAATTTTGCTTCCAAAGCTGTTAGAACTTAGTTGGGCAGTAGAAGAATGCTGTTTTTTCTTCATATACCATAGCCCACAAAGCATTCTTAAAGATTTTGTGCATTCTGGCCCCCATCCATCACAGTACTTAAACCATGAGTAGCCCTATTAAAGTTGATAGAATTACTCATGTGCTTAAAATTAAACATGTGCTTAAGTGCTTTAATGGATTAGAGCCAAAGTTGTCATTACCTTGCTTTGTTCTGTGCTGTTACACCTGCCTCTCTGTGCTCCAGTCTGCATCTTTAAGGGACAGATTTTCAGATTTGCTCATTCCCATATTTAGTTACTCTACATTCTAGAAATGCCATTTATGTGCACAGTCATAGTAAATTCATAAGCTATCTGGAAGTATAAATACACAACTACAACTCTTGAAATCTAACAATGCTTGACAAACTCATAAGATCTTTTTTTTTTTCTGGGGATTTCAATGGAAATGTTGTGCAAATGTTTAAATGGAAACATGGCATCTGTAATGTTTTTCACAAAATCATCTTTCTGTTGAAATCTGGATTTTAATAAAGTGTATAATCACCATTTAGATAGGACAGCACACTGTTAAGAATGACTGTGAATCTGAACTTCCCAAAGCCTAAGATCAGTAGGGGCTGTTCAAGTTTCAGCTGATGAGTTTGTAAGCATTTAGGCAATTCTTTAAGGCTTAGAACTAAAGTTGCATGTACCTGAAGGCTCTTAATCCTTGCAGATAACTGTGGAAATCTTCCTTGATTCAGACTTTGTCAGTGGTAAAAATTCCAGATTTACAGCTGTGAAGAAAACAGTTGATTCAGTGAAAGTGTGGTGAACAAAACACTGAACATTAAGATCTCACTGGAATCTAAAGGCAGCTTTCTGTGACACCTGCATGGTTTAATAAACAGTTCCCGTGTTCCTTTCCAAATTGTCCCCCAGTCGTTTGGGTGCTGAAAGTCTAAATTCATGGGCTTAACTGCATTCCTCTTTGGGCTGTCATTCTGGGCGATCAATACTAAGCAAAGGGTTTGGGGCATTGAGAGTGCAGTTGAATTTTTAAGAACTAACAGGAAAAATGGTGAAATACGTTAGATAATTATTTTTTGAGTGAAGCAAAAGCAAATTTTCAGGAAAATGTAATCATTTTGCAGGTCATTTCACAGTGAAAGGAAAGTGTTCTTTGTTCCATTCCTTGATTAATATTTGTAACTCAGTTTTCAAATTGAAATGAATAGCTGAGTGAATATTTCACGGTTGGATCTGTATTTTGAATTCTCTGTGCTGACTCAGACATAGTTTGGTGAGGTTTTTTGGTTGGTTGGCTGGGTTTTACATGTGTGTGTGTTGTGGTGGTGGTGTTTTTTGTTTAACCTATCAACTGGTAACAAGTAACTCTTTGCAGGTACCTGCTGTTAACTGTTACTGATCAGCGCACTCAGTGACACTTTGTATTTGTCCTGATGGGATGTACCTGTACAATTTCTGTGATCAAATTGCACTTAAATTTGAGTCTTTATGAGCACATGTGCATTTGAATATTGTAATAATTTCCCAGATGTTGCGTTAGCAAACCTTAATTCCACATTTTTTTCCCCAACAGCTCCAGTGTACATCCCCAGTATGTAAAAAAGTAGCTCAGTTATTCTCGTAGTGAAATTGGAAAGCTGTTATCACACTCAAAGTTCTTTGCATATTTTAGTGGCATTTACTCATATTAAATGAAGAAAACTGAAAGGTAGAGTGAAAATGAAAGTAGTTAATTCAGGCAGAAGTTACATTGATTCGACAGAATGCTTGTAGAAACATGCTTTGTAGGATTGACCTCGTTTCTGGTAGGACATCATATTGCATGAATTTGAGCTGTCCCCTTTTTGTTACTATTGCCCTTCTGACATCTGCATCTTCTCTGCTAATGTGAAGGGCTTGGGTTTAAAAATGTTGGGTTTTGTCACTGTTAGAGGCAAGCACCTTGCAGATCACCTGTCTGCGGCATCGCGTTCCAGGAGTGTTGCAGATGATAATGGAGATCATAATCACTAAAAAGAAAATCAAGACATTTTCAGGACTGAACATCTTCCACCTGGCTGGCTACTCTCTTCCCTGCCACACTGCATCCTGCGTGGGCTGGTCTGTGTCTGTACTTAATTGGCATCTGGTGTTCCAGCCATTTTTATTTTAGGGCTTCTTTCCATTTAATATTGGCACTTTACCATCTGTGTGCTTTTATAGTTTTAGGTAGCAGCGAGGTCATTAGTTATTATAGGAGTTATTCCTCTCATTCCTGTACATGAACCTCTGAAGAGCTCTGGGTTGTGATGGCCCTCTTTGGAAAGCCTCATACCCAATCTCAGTTGAAGAAATTACAATAACAGGCATTTACAAAACACTGTCAGAGCAAATGAAACTCATGGGGCACTCATCAGATTGATATTTCAAAGTTTAGAGAAAAGTGCATTGGAAGTGCCTGAGAACTGAGACAAGACCTTGACCCCCAGTAACACTGCTGTTACCTTACTGTGTTTTTAAGAAGAGTGTCTGTGGTGCTGAGGATGCAGTAATGAATGATGCAGCAAATATCCCAGTTTTAGCAGAAGGTGCTGTGAAGTTCTGTGTACTGCAGGGTCTGGTCAGTATCTACTTGCACAACACTGCTTTTTCTGGACGTGAAGAGATTGATAGACCTAATTCTGTAATTTAGGAAACCCTGGTGGATTTGTTCTGCCTTGAAGGATGGCTGCACAAGCAGACAGCTTGAACCAGAGGAGAGTATGCACTGAGAGGTGTCATGTGTTGTATTGCAGTGCTGTTGCACAGTTGGACATAAATGTTTCAAAAAGCTCGTGGCCACTATGTGTGTTTCCTTTTTTTCTGTGTTAATAATGACCACATCCACACTGCTAAAATAAATACATTGGCTTTTTGCTTCCTGACAGCAGTGTGAAATTATCTCAAAACAATGAATTCTACAAAGCAAGCAGGCTTGACTTGAATCCTTGTTTCTCCTGGTTCTGAGAGTGTCCTCCTATATTGGAAAAGAATCACAAACCATGCTCTGAAGACTCTAGCCTTGTTAATTTTTATGTTGAGTATCTAGAGAAAATGCTAAACATTTGAGGACACCTTTTATCATAATATGCTTAATTACTTGCACTTTAGAGCAAGAAAAGGAAGCTGATGTGTTATCCCCTGTGTGCCTGCCTGAAGAACTAAGGACCAAGTTTGCAATTTACAAAGGTGTTTAATTGTGGGGTATGAATTAAAGGGCCTTTGTCAATCTTCTACATCACACAGCTCTTTGTGACCACTTCTATTTTCATTCCTTACCTAAACTATTGCTAGTTAATTAGCTGAGGTAAACAGAACAGCATAAGGAGAATTACACTTCTTAGTATCAGGTCTGTGATGATCTCCTTGTGCCACTTAGAGGTATAAAGGGACTGTAAAGCAGTTAAACTGGTTTTACGCAGGAATTTGCAAAGCTGAAGGGGAGCACCAAGGTGGCTTAGAGCCAGAATAGCATCTCTGTGCCACTTCCATCTGGGCAGATGGAATGACCAGGGTGCCACACTCCTGCCTGCTGGAGAAGCCTTTGGGACAGAGACAGAACCATCAGCTGCCTGCCCAGCCACACTCCTGGCTCCTAGAATTCCATCAAGAGCCAACCTACCCACAACCAGTCCACATCAGATGGCCATGAAGGCAGAATAAAGTTACCCTTTAACCTTTACATCTGGGATATCACAATGAGCAGAGGTAAAATAAACCTAAACATTGAGTTAATTAGGTTTCTATTTAGGGATGCCTTTTAGAGTTTTACATTGCAGTACTGTTCCTTAAGATAAGGAACAAGTCCCACCCCTAGCCCCTAACACTCCAGTGTAAATAATCATCAGTAATAACATTGTCTCTGCTTTCAGAGCTGTGAGGAGTTTTTTAGCAGTGCTTCAGTAGTCTGTATTTCTTGCTTTTTAACTTCAGAGAATGTTTGTGTTATTCTGCAAATAGGAGGTATCTCTTTGTGCGTGTATTTCTTATCATCTGTTCATCTATTTATGGCCACATAGTAAGATCTGTGTGTAACTCACAGAGGTAAATATTGTGATGTGTTAAAACAAGCAATGGTAAAGCAGTTTATAGTCCTTTTTCCAATGTTTAAAAGAGAACTTGTGTGGAAACCCTGTCAGTCAATTCTATATATTGCATCGTGTGTGAATGTGCAAGTGATTATGCTTCAGGGGATATCCTCTAGAATACAACTACATCTGTGTAACAGAATTAATAATTAACTGCATCTTTAAATCAAAGTATATGACAGAATTCATCAACCTGTGGTGTTTTTTTGCAGGGTGGTGGGGTGTTGTTTTATGTTTGTTTGTTTTTTTTCTTCAAAATGCATTATTTACAGAGAAAGGGAGTACTCTGGCCTCAGAGCTGCTCTTGTATTTTTATTCTTCTCACAGAGAATCATCTTTGGTAGCTGGATGGTACAATTGGTTGTTACCTAGAATCTCGGCAAGATAAACCCAAGAATCTTCGAAGTGAAATAGGTCTTGGAGGAGGAAGGGGGGAGTGTAAGAGGAAGAGCATAGTATTAGGGAGAGGAAACTATATTTCTGCATCCAGCAACAGGAAGGGGCTGTTGCTTTCAGTGAGGTGCTTCAGCACAGGCTTAGGGCTAAGATGCATTGGTTCAGCTTCACTCTGAATACTCAAGGAACTTATTTCATCCCGTTTTCAAGGGCCTCTAACTTGGCCTCTGTCTTGTTTGCCTTTCTAGCTGTATATTTTGAGATAATTGCCACGTTCTGTCAGAAATAACCCAGGCTACTAAACCAAATTTATCTTATTGCTGAATTGTAAAGTACGGCAGAAGTTTTGTAATGCGAATTGGTAGGAAAATCTTCACTGAATTTCCTTGCCTTGTGGTCTTGTGTCTGAAGATCTTGACTGCACTGCTTTGTTTTTGAGGTGGGTTGGCAGGCAGTGCTGTTTGCATTTTTGTTAACTTCCATAAGGTGCAGTAAACAAATCTAATGCAGATTTTATGGAATATTTGAGCACGTTTCACTGCACCAAAGACACTGTATTTTGATGAATGGCTGTGTTTAAAGCCCGTGTACCTGTGAAGTGCATTGACTGTCTGTCAAAGACTGAACTGTGTTTCAAAATGAAATTGAAACATTAACTTTTCATTTGCTTTTGGTGTGTGGCTGCGACAGGCTTTTGAGGGTGAGCAGAAAGGGGACAGCCTGTGGCTACTTGCCTGTGTGTTCCCATTTGTCAGCAATACCTGAAAGCAACTCGGCTGCACCTGTGTTGAAACACAACAATGTCATTTTCTCCTACAAAAAGCCAGAGGCAAATTAATTGTTTTGTAAGATTTTTATTCTGGCTCTTACCCTTGCAAATTGATTCACTCAACTGGCAGTGCTTTGCACCAGCAAGGGAAGCTTTTCACTAGAAAAAGCTGTTGTGTCAGCAAGTTCAAGAGGAGCGAAGTCTGACACTGCTTCAGAAATAAAGGTGAATTATGCATTATACTGATCACTGAAGGTGATGGAAGCTAGGCTGTTAACAGCCTTGTAAAGAATACAAAGGCTAAAGCTCTGTATTAATATTATGTGATTACATTTTAATATGCCCTATTAGAATGACAGATATACTCTCCAGGCACGTACATTTTGCCATACAAGTTTGAGACTCTTTCTGCCTTTTTTTATTATTTGCAACAGCATCTTGAGAACTTAAAAAAATAAATTGGAACATAACTAATAAAGGACATTTTAACATGGTTTGGGGGTCATTCTAAGTAGGTGTCCTTGTATTGCATGGTGTACTCCACCCATGCTGCTACACAGTCTTTGGGATTCTAGGCAGGCTCACTTGGGGTGAAATAATGTATAGACACTATTAAATTGTAAACCATTACGTGGCATTTATTTTGCTAAGGCTGCACATAGGAAATCATGTGGTAAAAGACAAATAGAGAAAGAAATTACTTTTTTCAAACATGGAAGCTAGCTTTTATGTCCACAGTGTGTAAAGCATGTTCCAGTATTTTGTATTCACATTGTAAGTATTTATGTTCCAGAGTATCTTCCTTTTTTAGGCCATGTTCATAGGGACATTGATTGGAAATCATAATTTACCATCATTAAAAGCCTTTTTCTGTTGCATATTATTTGATCAAAGTCATTTTACTTTTCACTCAAGTGATGCATCCCAGAGCATTAAATTCACCTCTTCACAGTGTCCTTTATGACACATCTAATGTTTGGTTCCTAAAATATTCCTAAATTTAAATTGTGGTGTCTCCTGTATAGTCAGGGGATTTGGGGAGAATGTGGGGAGAATGTTCCCACTGCCTGAGATAACTGATGTGTGTTAAAGTGATAGTGCTATGCTATTGTGGCAATCTTTCCTTCTAAAGGAAAAAAATACATTTTATTGCTGTTGCTTTGCACTATGCCTGTTTCAGATTTTTTTTTCTAGCTATTTTACCATGGATTTGTATGTCTTGAAGAAAAGTATTACTTCATTTCTCTTTGTAAAACTTGTTTGGTTTTTTTTTTGGTTTGGTTTGGGTTTTTTTGCTAAAAAAATGGTTAGTTTTGTTTTCAAGGTATATTTGATTTTCCTGTCTTTTTAGGTTATTCTGAATTTTCTGAATTAAAATGTCATCTTTTTTATAGTACCTAAAATAGACTTCATTAGTTTTCCTGAAAGCTATGTGCAGCTTTGCTTTGGCCCATTTAAATATTGAAAACAGCAGGATTTTTCTTATAATCCTCAACTAATAGAGTGTAATGCTTTGTTTGGCCTACCCTACACAGCCTAAGCAAAAGTTTTAAACAAGATTAAAAATATGACCTTATTAACCCATGGCACCTAAAGATACAGAACAGGCCTGCAGAGACATCAGTCGCTGGTAGCCTGGATAGCCCGGTGCCATTCCCAATCTACTCACTTTGTTCCAGAGGAAAACATCTCGGGAGCCCAGCTTTTTTCTTCCATAGTCTTGGTTGTCATGCCAGCACCCAGGAATAAGAAAGAAACGAGCAAGATTCTGTTTGTAATTTGAATATTCAGTCTTTGTGGTTGGGGAAAATAAAATTCAAATACATTTTCGAAATTTTGAGGTGCAACCTGGCTGGGATTTCTCAAAAACAGTTCTGGCAAAGCAAAGGGACAGCAGAGGTGGGGCTTAACTGTTGCTTACTGCACTTCATTAGTCCCTGAATAAAATGAGTTTCACCTTCCTTTTTTTAAGGAGAAGTTACAGTTGTATGTAAGCTGTTGGATGAGTGATTGATGAACACATTGAGTTCCAGAAGAATAAAGTATCTCATTGTCATGGAAAATTTATGCTTAGTAAACATTACAAAACATAAAATGACATGATACATTCATTGCTGTGTAATAAGATTCCTTGTTTACTGGACATGCTATAGGGCCATGGCAACAAAACCAGAAATAGGAACTATGAGTATTCTTGCTGTAAAGATGCTGATGGTTATCAAGGCGTTTGCTAATTGCTGGAGTTTTACATCACTCCAGATTCATTATCACTCTGCAGTGCTGCTGTAGTAGCGTGAGGATCAGCGAAAAGGTGGCAATGTGAGAGTTTGACCAGAACCTATAATAAAAATACTGCCTTTTATTGTATGGTATGGGAGAGTCAGGTAAATATGCACTTAGCTGATGCTTTGAGACAGTTACCTGCAGGTGTTCCAGGGGAGAGGATATAACTACAGGTTGTTTAAAAACCCCACAAATTAACAAACAAGGATCTGGATTCATGTTCACTAAGTTCTGGATCCTGCTGAAAATTAAAGACAAAATAAGCCTGACAAACTCCCTCCACTGCCATTGATAAACATTTCCTGCTTTCACACCATTATTTACATTTTTTTAATAGAGGAACATAATTTTTAAAACCAAAGTGGCTGATGTTTTTGCAGCCATATGTGCACTAACTGAAAAATGGAGCATTTGGACACCTACCATAAGACTGGGTTTGTAGAATGGATTGTTTCTTAAGACCTAGGATGATAGAAAGCATTGAAGATGGGAAGGAAGAGGGTGAAAAGGCCTTCATTTTTCCTGTTTTTTCCTGTCTTATTTATTTTCCTTAGTTAGGTGCTTTTGGCCTTTCATGGCTCACTGCCTTGTTCCCATCAGTGGTGCCAACTCCCTAAAGCAAAAACCAGGTAGTCTTCAGGAATACAGTGGTCTGTACATAGATCAAGAAGTCTAGGGAAACAAAGAATTTACATTCCATTATTTAATTTTCTTTTTTCAAGCTTTACTGACCTTCCTTGCCCTGCCTTAAAGTTTTGAGAATATATGTAGTGGTCAGTGATGAGGAGCTGACAATTAGGGATAATCACGTTTCTGTGTGGCAGAGTTCTGCTGCTGATTCAGACGTGTTCTCTACACAGCTAAGTCATCCTGAGCGAGATGATATGATACTGCTGTTTGCTTTCCATCTGTAAGAGCAACACTTGCATTTCAGTCATGCTTTTACAGCTGTAGAATGTAGAGTAGGATCCTCCACGGCTGTATCTAAAAGGCAGCTGGCACGGTGCTGTTTTCCTTGACTCTTTTACAAAAGTTGCATTAATCTTTCATTTGATAACCAAAATTCCCACCATTCTTGGACGTCTGCGTCTGCCTCCTTGTTTAAGCAGTACTTCTCTTTTTTTTTTCCCCTGCTGTTCTTCAGTTGTGATTGGTGAATGCGCTTTCAGTTTCGCTTTGGTTCTTGGTTGTGGGTAATTATAGAAAGGAAGAAGCGATAAAATTCATTTGCAATGCGAGTACTTAACTCAGTAAAATGACATTTTCAAGCTGTGGTCTGTAAGCTGAAACTATGACTGCTACATTTTAAAGGGTAAAAAAAAAAGAAAATATACTGTGGGTAGTTGGAAGTCTCCAGGATACTGTGCTGGAAAATGTAAGTTTTCAAAATGAAACAAGTTAAAAATAGTTTGTATAATAAAAAAAATGTATTGAAGATTAAAAGGTCACTTAGACAATTTAGCTGTTGGGTTTTGGTGGTTTGGTTTTTTTTTTTGTAATTACATGGCTAACTTGGTTTACCCCAAAGCAGGAATTGTGTATAGCAAGAAATTAATGATGTCAAAATGTTGTTATAGTGTATTGCAATTAAGTTACAGTTTACAGATTCAATACTAGTAATACCTTTCGGATGTTAATTCCTGGTGATACCAAATATTTGATTATCAGTTTTATTTGATTGCACTATTTAGCATTGAGAGCAACTATTGTCAGACTTGACATACAGATACAGTAGTGGCAGTGGTTACACTCTAGGTTCCCTGAGTCTGTTACACTTTTTGACTGCACTTAATCCCAAATGATAGCGCTCGGAGCGCTCCAAGTGGTTTTGTAGCCTGCTCTTCTGCTTGTGATTTTACAAATATAGATTAGTCCTTTATTACTTATTTTGTATTTTATGTCCAAACTGTTGGAATGTCTCTGTCAGGTTGAGTTCTCTGCTCTAGCCTTTTTTCTGCTGTGATATAATTTTTTTTGTACTTTGGGGTTCTTTGGTCTCCTTTCGCTTGTTTAATAACTTAACTTCCCCCCCTCATTGGTGTCCACTTTTTGCTTTCCAAAGTCACTTTTATGTATGCCAGTATTTCACATTCCAAGGAATAAAAATGTTTGATTTTGCAGAATGTCTTAATCTCAGTCTGAGACTGCAGTAAGTTTTATTTAAGCATAATTCAATACTGATTTTTGGATGCAAATAGATGTTTACTTTTTAAGTAGAAAAGTTAGGAGATATTTAATCAAGTGTATCTACTGATGTGTTTAAGATCTGAGAACACTTCAATACAGTTTTGACAATACTTTTCAAGTTCATGTTCTGTTTCACAAAGATACTCTACTTTTTATAGCTTATAAATTTAATAATGTATTTTTTATTACAGGGAGAAGAAAATGAAAATTCAGGATATTAAAAACAATATTAAAGAAGCTATAGAGGTAAGCTTATGAGCTGTTGTTTTTATTTATTCAAAGCCAGCGATTTAGACACACTCTGCAATACTTCATGTTTATTTCTTTGCAGACGATAGTGACAGCAATGGGTAATTTGGCACCTCCAGTTGAACTAGCCAATCCAGAGAACCAGTTTCGAATCGACTACATCTTGAACTTAGCTAACCAGATAGACTTTGATTTCCCACCGGTAAGTAAATAATTCAGATTGGCTGCAGTCTTGCTTTTTTGCAAATGCTTGGATTTCACTGCACTGTAGTAAATATTTACAAAACCCGGTGAGCTGCTGTTTGGAGATTACTATGGTAGGTGCCTTTTGTCAGTGCTAATTGAATAAAGGTTATTGTAACACAGCTAGAATATTCAAGCTGATCCTTTATGAACATAGAGATCCTTGTCTACTTGCTTGTGCTCTGTTGAAATGATCAGCTGCAGAGATGGACAGTGCTGATAGTAAAGTTTGGATATTGTTGGGAATTGCCCTGCCCAAAAGGAGTGAAGATACACACAACAGTCTGTTGATCAGCTAGCATCTAGTGATGCTGCATTTCTTCCTTTTTGAAGAATATAGTAGGGTTTTCTTGCTGATTCAGACCCGTTCTCTGGCAGCTGTGTCAGCCAGACTTTCTGCAAAGGCTCCACACACTGCGTCCCTGCCTCAGTCATCTCAGTCCTAGTTAATCATTCAAAATGCCAGCAGTCCCAGAGTAAATGCAGAAAGTATAATTATTTGGTTGATGGTATAACTTTGTGCCCACTCACTGTGGTCAATTTGTACTGTACCTCAACCAGGCTATAGTAGCAGAAGCCTGTGAAAGTAGAGTTTGCCAACACTGAACACTTAAACACCAAGAAGATATGTTTATTAATTACCATGAGATACCTTATAGTTGCAGTAATACAGAAGTGTTTCAAAGCTTGTGTTCTCTCTCTGTGCACTGGTCCAGAGGGCTCAGCATAGAAATCATGATGATGTATCAAAATCATGATCCATTTACACCAGAACTTTCTATCCAGCAGTCATTAGTCCCGGATACTTGAAAGGAATGTGCAAGCACAAATAGTAGTAAGATGTGGGATAGTTGGCACCACAGCAAGGTTTTCATAACTCTGATTTGTAAACAATTGAACAAGCTGGTCTGTGAAACCAATGACAGTTACTTATTGTAACTGCTGCTGCTTCTGGGAATATCTCTGCTTTGGTCAGCCTTTATTAAAAGGAAAATTAAAAAAAAACCCAAACAACAAACTCAAAACACCTACATAGAAAAAAAAAAAAAGACAAAACCCCACCAAAAAAAAAAGTTAACCACAAAAAAACCCAAAGAACAAAAGAAACCACCACCACAAGCAACCAAACCCACATATTTGTGTACAGCGCTATTAGCAATTCGTTGGAAACACTGGCATTGTAACCTGCAAGTACTTTTCAAAGTTAAGCAGGCACAGACAGGTTGGTGGAATGGAGAATGTCCAATTCTTCTCTAGCACATAGTGCAATATTAGTCATTTTATCTTAAAGAATCTTAAAAATCTCAACATTTCTAATTTATTTAAATTGACACTTCTGTAATTTCATTCCTGTCAGTGCTATTAATAGGAATATTTGTTCCCTTTATGAATGATCTCTCCTGCTGAGGAACAACAACAAAAAAATTATGCTTTGAAGATAGTTTTAGGAGAATATTCAAGAGTAAAGACAGTGGTTCTTTACTCTCCACCCTGTGTGCTCTTGAACTGTCTGTGTGCCCGCAGCTCTCCTAGTACCCATTGTTTTGTGATAGTTCAGGTTGTGATCTGTAACAATGGTGTAGCAAGTTCTGTGACCTACCTTGTATAGAAATACATGGTTTTTCTTGTTGCTTCTACCTCAGAGGGTCAGATTCTTTTTCTTTCATTCATTTGGAATGCAGTGATTTATATTTTTTTAATTTTTCCTTTCCCCTGAAAGCAAGGGGTCATTGTGCAGTGCTAAGTGAATAAGCCAAGTGTGTGTATGAGTTATACTGTTCTACATGAAAAATAATACTCAGTATGTATTAGTTCTGGTAAGATATGTGCTAGCAAGTTCTTGATGTCTAAAGCAATAGAAATATACTTACCAGGTCCATAAATAATTGCAAATTCAGTAAAGAGTCTTTGATGTGTTGAATGACACACAACTTGAGGAGTACCAGTGCTGCAATAAAACTAGTTTTTCTTCTCTGAGCAAAGGTATTGTCTTAAATTTTTAAGGCCTGAGTGTACAGAGGTTTAGGCATGTGTATAACTGACTAGTTGCTAGCTTCATTGCATATTTTGAATGTAAATGTTTGTAGGGTTGAGGTTTTAAACTGGATATACATTAACCACTAATTTTGAAGGAGGATTGCTGGCTCCTTCAGTGATTATAAAAACTAATATGTATATGGTTTGTCTGAAAGTAGGTTATAGTCCTTTGGTACCTGAAAACCAAACCTGTGTTTTAATTGCATATTTTCAATCAAGTTAAGATCTAGAATGTCCCTAGATGCCAACTCTCAGTGGATAGTATCAGAAATAGATGATCCTTGGGTATCTCTATAAAAATAATTGTGACTTTGTTATACATTAATTAAAAGTACTTTGAAGAAAAAAATAATTTTCTGCAAATGGAAAGAATAGGATTGTGCTAGTTTGGTAGCTATGCTTTATATCTGAGGAAATCTTGATTATCTACTTCTGCAGTGAGAGAATTTCAGAAAGTGGCAGCTAAACCTTTTCCTGTATGGTGTATTAATGCAGTAGAAGGGAGGAGAATTTTTAGCAATCTTAGCTGTATGCAATGCTGTCTGTTTTGAGTTGTAGACTTTGCTTTCTGTCTCTCCCATTTTCTTCATGGGGAATCATATTTAAGCTGTTCTGAAGATGCACTTTCCTCAGTATAGTATTGGATGCTGCTGTTCACTGCCCTAGGAAGCACGTGAAGGCAGGGAGAAAAAATGCTCGTGTACCAAGGAGATACTCTTTGTGGGTTCTGAGTACTTAGCACCGTACTCTTGTGAAACAGAAGTCTGGTTTGTTTCCCTTTAAAAGCCAATTCATCTTTTTGTAAACATGAATTTAGAAAGCTCTCCAGAAGACAGTACACAGGCACACAGGGGGTAGCACTAGGACTGTGTAATTGCTTCTACAACTACAGGACGTCTTGTTTAGAACATAAGAGGTCTCATCCTTCTTCTGTACATGAAGGAATATTTTTAAAAGAAATTCAAAGGACACACCAAAATCTGCATTTATAACTGCATCTTGTATGGGGGAAGCTAAACTCAAGCTTATTAACAGCAAGGTTCAGTGTAATGTGAAAGGCAGAAGGAAGAATGTAGGATGTTTCCAGTCTGCTGAGAGTATAGGGTCTGCCTCTACATATCTAGGATTTCAAGAGCAACTTTTGTATTCTGATATTCTAATTCTTAGCTTGTTTCTCCATCTGTTTGCTTTGCAGTTTTTGACTTAGCAGAAATATGTCATTTGTATAGAGCATGTTCTATTGAATCGATAAAGGGGAAAAACCAACTCAAGCTCAATGTAATGTCAGGACAGTGCAATGCTGGGCTGAACGTTCCCTCTACAACTGAGCATACAGTATGTTGGAGATCTGTTAATTCAGCACATTTGGTATTAAGCAATCAGGTTTCTTGCTGTTCTGATTTAGTTTTGCAAAATAACTTGCTTCTTTTAGGGGTAAACACAATCCTTGTTGTGAGGCTTCTTTGGACAGCCTTTTCTTAGAGGGGAGAAGAATAGAGATAGGAAAAGTCTAATCAGGTCCACATATTCTAGTGTTAATATGAAGAACACTGGTAAATATTGTACATAGTACTCTGTCATTCTTGCTAAAATGACAGGACATGAAATGACTTAAGTCTTGCAAACAGAGCCTGTCCCTGTAGGTTTGAATGAACACTGAGAATGACAGTGAGATGATGCTTTCCACAGTGAAGTACTGAAAGCAGAATGCTGGTTTTTCTGAAACACTGCACTACCAATTTTTAATGAAAGATTATCATTTAAGGTGGACCATTTTCATTGTCTCTAATCAAGTTGGGTTTTTATTATAATGTGATTTAAATGGTCACTGGCCAGCAGGATGACTTTAAGCAAAGGAAGAGAAAGTTGAAGTAAGAAAATCCTCAACTTAATCAAACTGAATTAATCTGAGATAGCTGAAGGATTTAATTTTAATAATCAAGCTGATTGTGAATGTACACTAGTTAAAGCCTTAGAAATGAAATAGAAATTTGTGTGTTGATGTATTGGTCCAGATCTGAAGGCATACATGTAATTACTGCTGCTGGGCTTGTCTTTTAAGATTCTATTATGATTTGTAATATTCTTCAGAAAGAAAAAAAAAAAAGTGATTTAGAAATTACAAAATTAACTGTGCTCATCATTGAGGCTCCTTAATGAAACAAGTAGAATAGTTGGTTTGCTTGAGCAGGAAATTTGCAAGCTTGCCAGAGTTAGTGCTAGAGCTGCTTTTTTAGTCATCTCAGACTAGCTAGACTTTGTAGGAGGAAATTAGGCTCTTTTAATTTTCCATCTAATCAGATGAATAGATGTTTTACAGGATCAATGTGTTGTGTGAGAACAAAGACCTCACAAATCAAAATTTTAGGCTGTTTTTACAACTATTTCATCAGTTAAAAAGAAGAAAAAACAAACAAACAAACAACTAAATGGTGCTCATAGCTGAGGCTTCCAAATGGTATTTCTATCACTAGTGTTCTCTGCTACATTTTTTGCTCAACACAACTGTTTGTATTCACTGTAAAAAATCGACCTCAGAAGTATTTTCAGTAGTTCTGACTAGCTATCTGTTTCAAATACACGGTTATATTGGGTTAGATGGATGTTAGGGGTGATCTTTTTATTCCTATTCTGTATACCAGAGAGTGGTTAGGATGTTTTCTCTATTCCTAGTACTAACCAGAACAGTGGCCTTTTTCTCATCTCTTTTAGAAGAGGAAAGAAAATGTTCTCATTCTATGAAATTTCTCTTGCCACAATTAACCAATATGAATCAAGCTGCCAAATAAAACCTGTTTGTTTTCAGCCACAGTCCCTTTATACTTCTTTGATTTTAAGGAAATATTCAAAATAACAGAGCAATATTTACAACTACCTGCTTTTAATTGATCTGGACTCAGCTGAGAAGGATGTCTCTTAAAACTACCATAATTTCAGAAGATGGTATTCAAAAACTTAGGGAATCAGAATATTAGCTATTGAATTACAAAATAACTGGGGAACCAGTCCAGGCTATGGCTCTGTAGGTCTAGATAAAGACATGTTTTGAAGAGATGTGATCATTTTTAGTGTGTTGGTGAAATTGTCTGCAGTTTTTTGGTCCCAGTTTATTTTTTTATTACACTGCTTCATTGCAGTTAGCTTGGGTCTCCCACTACCAGTGCTGCTGAAAAGTTTTATTATGGTTTCTGAGTTGTGTCCTTGAGGCCAAGCTTTACCACATTCTGGCTTCAGCCTCAAAGCCAGCTTAGCATCCCCTCTGCCCACAGCCATCCCTTCCCTCTCCTCCACACCATGCTGTGCCACCTCACTTGCACCAAAAAAGCCTCCACTGGCTCCCCAGCGTAAATCAGCCATTGAATCCATCCAGGTTAAAAATAACCCTGGTAACCCTTACTCTTTCTCTCTTCTATTTTGGGGAGGTTATATTTGCAGGAATCAGCTTTGAGGTCTGGTTTACGACGTGGCCCGGAGGCAGTGTGGTACAAATGAGGTGGCACAAACTGTGTAGTGCATTACTGTGCAGCAGGGTCAGAGGTGGGGTAGGAGTCTTTGAAATGGTTTTGACACAAAATTCTTCAAGAAAGTAACAAGCAAATATAATCTCAATAAGAAAAGATGGGAACTGGGATCTCTTTGCTGCCAAAAGTATTCTTTTATTATGTAGGCATCAGAACAAAATTATCTGTCCCTGTGGATAATCACCCTGATGTGTATAATGATAGATATATTATTAGTCCTGTCTAAATACATCATGGAAAAGGAGGAGAGCTGTTCTGGTTTGACAGCATCACTAGCTCTATAATGTAATGACAAACATACTCTAATGGGGGACATTTCCCATGAGGCTATCTCAAATGTCATAGATTTTGGGGTGTGGAAATAGGCAAAACATTTTCCCTGGTGAGTATACCTGAGGGAATCTGGGAGAAGTGGGAGGCAGGAGGCAGAGCCTGATTTCTTGGGTGTCTGACTGTATGCAGTCTGGGTAGCTATTTTTTGTCCAGACTCTCTTTATGATTTTGAACAAGTTCCCTCAATGTTGTATATACTTTTTTTTTTTAATGACCCATACATCTTATTATCTATAGAATAGTGATAATCTGTATAACCTACAGATGCATCTTGAGGTGTAAAATTGATAGAAAATGTGACTATGTGAAGTACTTTTAGCTCAAGAATGTTAATGTTAAAAAGGAATGGGGAGTATTACAGAGAGTATCAGCAGAATGATGTGGTACTAGATCCTCTTAAATAATCTTTACTTATTCTTTAAATCTCCATTATCTTATCTACTCAGAGCAGCTCCTTCTAAATGGACTTCTAGATAATCCAGTTGAGTTTACCTGATCAGAGTTTACCAGGACTTAAATAAAGCTGGTTTTCATATCCTTTAATAGCAGAAATAAACTCTTGAGTACAGATTAATTAAACAGTTCTTTTGAAGCCTTCATATAGTATAGGGACTCTGAGGTATTCAGCTACTTCATTTCTGCTTCTCATAATTAAAACATGTATAGCTGGTAATGATTTGCAAATGAATCTCCTGCAATGTCTAATTTTTGTCCACATGGATCAGGTGCCTGATAGAAAAATCCCTTCCAATAAACAGGTTATCAGTGTCAGAATTTGCTAGATATTGCTATTCATTTGTAAAGCTTTCCTAATTTCCACTGAAGTCTGGAGTAGCCTACATTTTAGTTAGGCTGTGAACTAGTCCATTGCATCATGCTTAGAAATACTACGTTGACTTTTTTTTTCATTAATAAGTGAAAATATATTGAGTATAAGGCATAAAGTAGTATCTGACTTATTTGGAGGTTAGACATTATTCTAATAAGCAGAAACAAATACTATTACAAAACTTCCATTTTTCTGTTCCCAAGCGAATTCCCGGTGGCAGTCTTTTTCCACAGCAGTTCTCACAGCCACCGTTACCTGGAATGGTTTAAAGTTTAGGTCCCCTGGTTCTCACCTGCTCTTGGAGTTGTTTTTCTTCCCAATTTCTAATTGGTAGGAAAGAGTTTGAGAACCCTTTGTTTTGTAGGAAAGCAGAGAGCTGTAAACTAGCGGCATCTCTATAGGAGGAGTTTCATAAATTAAGCCAGTATTCAGTAAAATGACATACAAACTTAGCCCAGTCTTTCAGAAAAGCAGAAATATTCTAGCACCTTGCCTTTTAAATTTGGCCTCAATAATGAGTACATGTGTATTTAAAAAAAAGAAAAAGCCACTCTCCCTTCTGACTTGTGTGAGCAGAAATGAGATGAAGTGCAAGAGCTAAGCAGCTTTACTCATTAGCCTTGCTTTTCAGTATAGTGATTAGTCTCTTGATTTGTTTGCTGCAGCACTTCTTGCTACACCTGATTTGATTTTAAATGTGGCAGCACCTGCAGGAACAACTCTCATCCCACCTTCTGCTAATCCAGATTTTATTGACAGTAACAGCAGTTTGTAACTGCAGTGAAAATCAGGATACTATTATTTCTTATGCTTCAGTTTGTTACATGCAATAGAATAAACCATATTCTGTGCGTGAAGATATTGTTGGCTAGGAAATGAAAGGAATGTGCCCTTTGAATTCTGCAGTGCTTTCACTGAGGTGTTCACATAGTTCTGCTGAAATACCATAAAGTATTTCCTTAAATAGGAGAATCTACAATCTGACTTTAGACAATGGCATCTGCAAATCTTTTCTGTAGTGCAGTTGTGTTTATAGTACAAAACCTCAGCCTATATTTTGCTTTATTATTTATTTGATTAGAAGTGAATGCTAATGCTTTGTTCTGCACTTGTATTTTTATCCAGTAAATTCCTGCCATACCATATTTATAGATTCATAAGTTCATGTTTAGAAATTAATTTGAAGAAATCGTGACTTAATTTCTCTTGATACATCTTTGTTTTCCTCAGAGCAGTCTTAAAGAGTAAGAACAGATTAATTCAATTTCTATTGAAATAGAAGAGCCATCAGCTGAATTAAATAGGAAATAAGCATAAATTCAATGTAGAAATTCTTAAGCATTTTCTGGTTTTAATCACAGTAAGAGACTATCACAGAATATTGGTGTATGCATAGATAAAATAAAAATGTACCCGTGAGCATGCCCAGTATGGAAGTGACTTGAGTGTGAGAGGTTATATGCAGACTAAGCAACATGTAAATGTGCTGATTGCCCTGTGTTTTTTGGCTGTATAATAAAAAATGCCTTCAGGCTTAAAATTTCTGCAACATACAAAGACTTGGAAATGTGATGGTGAATATGACTTTGGTATTTTAATTTAATTTACATCATGTTGGATGAATAAAGGATGAACTTACCTGAGCATGGAATTAGCTAAAAGGAAAACAGTGAAAATACTGTGATCTCTTATACATATTGATTCTGTGGGATATTCTTTTTGCAAGTGTCCCTCCCCACTACATTTGAAGTTGTTTTTTCATTATTCCACTACCAAGTGCAGTATATTTTAGTATGGCCATGTTGTGCAAAGTTACCTTTTTACCTGCAGCCATCTGTGACTTCCCACCAGGGATACTCCAACATGGAACAGAGCAGCAGGGAGTGTTATGTAGTTCATGATAGGAGGATGAGCATTACAGAGTTTGTGGAGTTATGATTGATTTTAAAAAACATGCCAGGTCCCAAATCTTGTGAGAGATACACAAACACAGGCCTTTTCCCTTATCAAACTCCAGTGGAAGTTGGGGAGAGCTCATGTGGGCATGAAGGTGTGTGGATGAACAGGTGGTTGCTGCATGTCTGACTCCAGGCTTTGATCCTGGTTTGCCCCAAGCTGACTGGAGCTGTTAAGGGTATCATGGTTTCTGAACACAGACATTTTTCTGGTGAGTCCTGCTGTTCTGAGAAGCAGCAGGTTGTCAGAGTTTTCAACCTGCCTCTGGAGAGCACATGACACTTCTTCAGTGTTCAAGTAAATTTCAAGATTTCTTAAGCTCCCAGGAACTGGGTAGCTTTTCAGTCTTAAAAAAAATCCCAGCAAATAAACAAAACTTTTTAATTAATCTGTTTTAAACGTATGTGAGTTTGATTTCTTCAGCTACACTATATTATGAGTCTGTGAACAGTTTATGAATACATCTTCCTTTCCTTCCCTTCAGAAAGATTGTAAGGTGATTAGCATGTATCTGGATTTAGAATGAAGAGGAGCTATTTTATCTTTTACCTTTTTCTGTTGATGGAAGCTGCTGGCAAAAATAGGCTTTTTGTTTCCAACCTGAAAGGGGGCAGCAAAGTTGCAGTACGGTCCCGGGTTCAACCCATTGTTTGAGATGGCATTTGTTCTTAGCACTGCAGAAGGTAATAAGGTCTTTTGGTTTGACTCTTTGTTTTAAGTTTATTATGTATTCATTACACAAAAAGCAACTAAATGACATAGTATAAAAGACATTTTCCAAACCCTAATTTAAGGCTCAAAGGAAATTTCTCAGAGTTTTATTAAACCTTCCTTCTTAGCCAGAGGTCTACAAAAATAGCTGATGGTTGAAATGCTTCTATTACCACTCTCTACTGCCCCAAGAGAGAGCTGCAATGTTATAGAGGACTTCTTTGTGAGCCTTTTATGCTATCAGTAACTTTAATCCATTAATGAATTACCTTCTTTCTGTGTATGAGTATCCTCTGAAGCAGCAGAGGAACTTTCATTATTTGGTTTAAAATTGCAGAAGAATCTTGATGAAATGGGGAGTAGGATCTGTATCTGCCAACTTCCATCTTAGTGCTTTCACCAAAAGTGAGCTCTTCCTCCCTACTGAGTGTGATGTGCTTTAAATAGGAGTTGTGTGAAAGGACTAAAACAGCAGTGTTCTAGTATCAACAGATAAAGCTTTTGTGGTGATTAAGCTTCTTGTGAAAGTAGTGAAGAATAGAAATACTAATAATTTATATTAACTATTCACAAATACAGAATTATATTTTATATAATAGTGAAGAAAGAGAAATAGCATGATGATATGCTAGTGCTGCCTGTTAACCAAAGATGCTTTGTAGATTATGGGTATGGAATTGTGTGCTGGCACATTTCTCACTGTGATGTTTTGAAACTCTGAGAGGGGAAAAATGAAAGTTCAAACTTCACAGAAGCTTCTTAAATAAAATTTCCTTCCTATTGTAGCCATGTCCAGTTTAATTTGTCTACTGAAAATGTGAAGACACTATAAGCAGAAACCCAAAATATTTTGGGCTAATTCTTCTTTTCTAAGCACGAAAAACTATTGATAATGAGACTGAATGAGTGCTGAAAATACTTCTGACTCAGTTATGGGAAGTGCTGAGTACTCTGGCCTCTCCCAAAGAGTTTTGTATTCAGCTCTGGACACATGCCAGTAACTGGAGAATATCTTCAACTCTTTGTAGGTATGCGTTTCCTTTGTGATATCATCGGCATATCTTCCCTAAAATAGCAAGCAATAATTAACACTTGTTCACACCATTAGGAATGCAGATGTTTCCCTATTCAAGTAAGTGGCTTATTAAACTGTCTGATTTGACAAATCTAACACATTCTGGTATCCCTGCCCAAACCCAGAGAGAATGACAAGATGCCATCAGTTTCCTTCTCCTTGTGGCCTTACAGTCAGTATTAATCACGTGATGTCAGATACGAGTAATGACAAATAAATCAGTTTGCTGTGTATTTACCTATCCTGGAAGGAGAAAATCAACTTGGAATGCACGGTGCTGCCCTGCTGTCCTGTGACCTTGTCTTGTTCCGATGTGGTTTGTTAGTGGAATGCAGCAGGACTGCCTGACTGTCATGAAAGTAAAGTTCATGTGCCCCCTCCCCCCGCCTTGCAAAGTAGGTTAGTAAAGGGGGTTGAGACCAGTGGTCAATGTTCTTTCTAAAAGCTGAATGTATGAGGAAGCAAACATTCTCCAAGATAGAATTTTACAGTTAGAAGCTGGTTTGGTTTGACCTTTAATCATCAGGTTTGTAAGTGGATGACCTATTTGAAACTCTTGAAACATTACGAAATGTGCTACTCCATGGGACAGTGAACTTTGCCCAGGAACTGAATCCCAGTTTTAACCACAACATTGTGTAATGGCTGTACACACCTTTTGGTAGGCAAGGGGTTTTTTTTATAGTGGCATTGACTTTTACTGGAATTAGTGAATAACCTGTTCTAATGATAGATCCACCCTACATTATATTTTGCAAAGAAAAGGTGATGTTGCATGTCCATACTAAGGTTCCTGTGAACATGGTGGCATTGTGACAAGAACTGTACCACTGTTTTTCCCTGCCAACGTCCTGATGCTTATAAAACATTGCTTCATAAACATTTTTTAAAGTCTCTTGAGTATTTATGTATCTGGAGGGAGCAAAACCTCATAGACTCTGTGTCTGATTTTTCTTGTTCATATTCTGCTAATATTTTAGCCTTTTAAAATGCCTTACAAAAGCTGATCTTAGTTCCTTTCTTTTTTCCCAGGCCTAGGGTTTGTCTCTTGAGGATTGTTTTGGTATTTTTTTATTTTTTTTTTAAACAACCAAAATGCTCAACCTCCAAATTCTTTAACACTTTCTTTGGTTTGACTTTTCATAAAACTGTTGTTTACCTGCTGCCATTTATTCTGTTCACTGAAATTTTCTAACACAAGTAGTTTTTTAAGTTGATTAGACTCTGCATTGCCTGTTTTCTAATCCAGAATTGTGTCAGTAAGATTTTTCTAGAACAAATACAATGTTCTAAGTATCACAGTGCGACAGTACGATGAGAGGTGACGCTTCCTCACCATCAGCAGGTCAGGGGCCTCGATACTTCAGTTATCTGAGGCCAGAGAGCTTTTACCCAAACGGGAGTTTCTCGGAGTCTTTTACAGTTTCTCAGAAGTTCTCAGTCAGTGCCCAGAATTCAGCCTGTGCCCCTGCCCATCCTGAACACATTCAAAGTCAAGCCCTGTTTGTTCTGTTCAGATTTGTGTCAACATCATTTTCCCTAAATGTTCTACGCAAGGATTTCTCCCTCTTCAGGGTTATGTTAGCACTTGGAAGAGTGTAAAGTCTGTTCTCATGGTAAATAAATGCTACAATCCTGACATAATTCTGAGGAAGAATTCACTTCTCACCTTCCTTGGTGATGCCATGCTGTCATCACTTGTGTTGACTTTTGTTGCTTTACACAGCTTCAGCTGTAGTTTAAACAGGATCTTGGGTGTGTATTGTGTAGTTGCAGCTTTTCTTTTTTTTTTCTTTAATGGAAAATGACAGAACTTGAATTTTTTTTCCAGTTTTAAGTATGCATAGGGCAAGATAATAAAAATGTACTATGCATATACTATGGATCATTTGGAACCTAACATTTGAATCCTGTTGATTGTGGAATGTCATCACAAACCAAATCGTTGTTTAGTATTATTTCTTTATTTTAGCTGTTTCATTAGGAGTTCCATTTTATAATGCAAGAGAAACTGATGCTGATGCTGCAGTAGAGTCTGTTGTGTTAGAATGTGCCAGCAAATGAATCAGTGTTACAGAAACAAGAACAAGACATGTAAGGACTAGTTTTCTGGCTATTTCTTTTCAGGAAATTTGCCTGCTACTTCTTGTTAATTTGTTTCCTAGCTAATTATTTTTAGCAATCTAATACAAATTAGACCTATTTAGTTAAAAAAAAAAAGGAAAGGAAAAAAAAAAGGAAAAAAAAAAACCAACAAGCAATGAAATACCACCAAGACAGAACACCCAACTGTTGCTAGCATGATTTTCCCAGTGGCCTCTGAAGTCCCTGATTTACCTAAATATACCAAATCTTGTGGTTTTACTTGCCTTCCCTGAGAGTAGCCCCAGGCTACATTCCATGACTCAAACGGGATGCTGAAGATTTCTTATGTTATTCTTTTTCTTAAAGATTATTTCAGAATTGTGGTTAGTGTAGGTGTATTGGGGAGGAGAGAGAATCTGGGGTTTTACAAGAAGGCTGGTGAAGGGCCTGGAGCACAGGCCCTTGGAGGAGAGGCTGAAGGAGCTGGGGCTGTTCAGTCTGGAGGAGAGGAGGCTGAGGGGAGACCTCCTTGCTCTCTATGACTGCCTGAAAGGAGGTTGGAGGGAGGAGGGGGGCAGCCTCTTCTCCCTGGTGCCCTGTGGCAGGACCAGAGGGAATGGCTGCAAGCTGCACCAGGGGAGGTTCAGGCTGGATATCAGGAACCATTTCTTCACCAAAAGGGTTCTCAACCACTGGAAGGGTCTGCCCAGGGCAGTGGTGGAGTTGCCAACCCTGGAGGCATTTAAATGGTGTGGGGACCTGGTGCTCAGGGACACGGTTTAGTGATGAGCTTGCAGTGTTGGGTCAAAGGTTGGACTAGATGATCTTGAAGATCTTTGCCAACCAAAGACATTCTGTGTCCATTTGAATCAGCTGCTGTTTCAGCAAAAAAAAAAAAAAATCTCATACAATTGATGATTCAATTTTTCAATTTCCCAGCTTTGTGGTAGTAAGTTGTGAGTCATAAGATGTTCTGTATTAGACTACTGTTACTTTTGAACATAAATATATAAAACTATTCCAAACTGGGTTTGGTTTGAATAGCATGAGATTCCAGGTAATTCCCCTTCTCTCCTTTACTTTCTCTTCCTACTCTTTTTTTGCTTTGGAAAGATATTTTCCTCACTGTGCTGTGATGTAGTTGAAGATGTAAAGTACTTGACAGTCCCTCAGCTGCCCCAAAACTGGAAACTTTGAAAATGGAAGCATCCAATTAACATAGTTCCAGCAGTGGAAGAATGAAAACCGAGGCCTGGAATTGAGATTTTTTTTTCATCTTTTACTGTAACAGCAAATGGTTTAGTATTTTTACAAATACTAAAATCAAGTAAATACTAAAATCAAGTAAATACTAAAATCAAGTAAAATCTTACCTACTTACAAAAGAAATTTAACTAGTCTTTTTGTTTTTTAAGAGTTTGTAAAAGCAGGGAATAAACTGAAAAGGTTCATTTAATACTGCATGAAAAAAAAACAGAGTTGGTTTGAAAATCTGCATTGCTAAATGTACTTTTAAGATGCCATTTAAAGTAGATGTCATCTACTGTTCTGGTCCAGTTCAGGTGTTAGTTAACTTTCTGTTAGGAAAGAGAATTTTTTTAAAAGAATATTCAAGTAAAACCTTGGAAGTCACATTTGGATGTGTCCCCTTTCTTTGTACTACACTGATAATAAATCAGTGCAAGAAACTGATAATCCAAGAGAGGGATCAATTCCAAAGCTAAGTTAATGGAGGAACTCTGAAGCAGTAAAATGGCTATTTAAAATGATACAGTTTTCTTCTTCAAAATACTTCACTGTAAAGAAAATAAGTGGGAGGAGAAATGGAAGATACACAGCAACTATTTTAAGGTCATGTGCTGTCATGGATGATTTTGAATACGTTTACGTGATCCATATTAAAATCAGGATAAGAGTATTTAGTCCCAAAGATTGTTAAATCTCTGCGATAGCCAAAGGAAGTCCATGGCTGTTGATAAAAGTAATGCCTACAGTGGTGTGTGTGTTTAACTCACTAGGCTGCTGCTGTTCTTTCTGAGTCTGTTCAGGATTCTTGAGACTGATGGCCAGAAACACAATTACATGCTGCACGTGCTTCTGTCGGAGCCAAAGTGCATCTTGTAAATGCAAAGAAGAATGGGCTTCTAGTTGTGTTTTATACGTGTGTTACAGGTTCAGCAAAACTGAAGCATTGCATTTGTGGCTGTCTGCTTTCTTATCTTGGCTTTGAATTTTTAAGGTTGACACAATCAAAACATGCTCTATCTTTGTGTCACTGTATTTGTTCTGTAGTTCAATATCTTTTACACTGTAAAATAATAAATTCTACAAATACTTCAGGTGATACAGAGTTAAGTAAGATACAAGTGTCTGTGTAGTTCCCAAAGATCCTCACTAACTAGTAAAGTCAAGTACGACCTAATCATCATTTGCTAGCAATATCTAAGAATAACTGAGAAGTAATGTTTCATTGAAGGAAAAAAAAATAATTCTTGACAGATGAACAAATGTAACATGCAATGTGCAACTGTGAGCTTAAATGTTCCCAGATAGTATTGATTAGAATTGCCATTAATGAAAAGCTACCCCTTTTTCAACATAAACTTGGACTCAATCAAAATGATTGAGAAGCAGGTATTTCAAGTGTTATAAAAACATTGAAGTCAAAGCATCTAAGATGGAGAACTGAACTTGTAGTCAGGTCTAAAAAAAGTTTTAAGCTTTTTGTTAACTGTGCTATCCTGTGCCATTCATTACAGTGGGAACAAGATGGTAGCATTTACCAGTTCTCTTCATATGTAATCCATTTTGATAATCCTATTTTTACTTTTTCAGGAGTTCTATGAACATACGAAAACACTTTGGCAAGATGAAGGTGTAAAAGCCTGCTATGAGAGATCTAACGAATATCAGCTGATTGATTGTGCACAGTAGTAAGTACTGCTTCTATTCTAACCTGTATTGACTGTCATCTGCAGATTTTTTTAACTGAATCTTAATGACTGACTTGATTGTCTCAAAGACCAGATTTCCTGCTTCTTCCACTTAGACGAGTTCCTTTCCAAATGACAGCTTCAGATGCTGTAGCAAGTCATAGTGAGTTGGAAAGTACGTTGGTGTGAGCTACGTCCGTGTTTGTAGCTTTGGTCTTAGTGCAGTTTGTTTATCAGAAAACAAAGAGATGGCAGCAACAGTCCTGGGCAGCAGCCTGTGATCAGTCAGCAAGACCTCTGCCTGTGTGCATGCACCTGATCACGATTCATTCTCTTCAGTTATTTACACCACTGTGAGAATTACTGCTGGGATGAGAGTGTGCTGCATGTTTCTAGTTACATAGAGCAGTCTAGTATGGTTCAGATTTTTTTCATGGTGGCGTGTTGGTGATAATTGCAACCATTCCTGGTATTTCTGTTGTGTATATTTGAGAACTGAAGGACTTAAATTGGAATATTAATGCTTAAAACTGTTGTTTGTTAGTATACTCGCTGCTTCTTTTGGAGAAGCTGAGAGAAGGTTTGATGGTCAAGGAAATGCAGGTGTCTCATTTCACATGATGATGGACAACTGCAGTTTGTCTACTACTGCATCTCTTAAAGAACTTTGGATTGAATAAAATTTGTGAGGTTTTGTGGAGGACTTTTTGTTTAAGTAGACTTAATGGTAAAACAATTACCTCTGTTTGAAAAGAGACCGGGGAGATAATCTACTGTGACTTGCAGGACTCCAGGTCTTTAGGAGCCTCTTTGAAGTTTTGCTATTGTTTCTAGCGTGAACTTGTTTGATGTGCAGTGGTGTCTTTAGCATTAGGTGACTAGTGTTTGATCCTTCGGCATGGAGGGTTTTTTTTTTCAAGTTCAGTTGCTACAAAATAAAAAAAATGCTACAAGATTTTAATTTTCTATGAACTATGCTGTAAATTTTGTCTTTCTACTCTAAAGCTGATAGAAATGGGGGAAAAACGTTTCTGATTAGTGTTTGGTTATCTGTTTGTTTCTGGTCAGTGTTTGTTAATAGTCAACTCCTATGACAGGAAGACGTAAATACTGTTAAGCACTAAGGGGGTTTTGTGTTGCCCTTTTTTGGAAGAGGAACAAATTTTCTTCTGTCCTGAATGCACAGAAGAAAGCTAAAATTCTTATCATCCCAGATTGCTGGACATTGACTTTTTCATGGGTCAGCAAGGGGGTTGGCCTTCACGATGGTTTTACTGTCCTGCTCCATCTAGTGGAACACTTCTACATCATGGGCTGTTGTGCCAAAAATAAACCTTGTACACTGCTGACAAATTACAGATTCCCTTTTGTTTTGTAAGATACCATTGCTGTTTCCTTCTAAAAATATTTCATAATTCTAATATATGTTCAATCTGATAGTAAAGTATATGACATTCTTTCTTACAGAAGGAGCTTTCTAATTGTTAATTTTGAAAGTTCTCGTCCTTTCTGGCATTTTCTGATCGTGCAGTGGAATTGTTTTTAAGAATAGAATATGCAAAGTAAGAGGTTTTTAATGACAAAATGGTTGCTTGGAGCTTAATGTCATTTTGAAAATCTGAGGTTGTTCTTACCCTACTAAATTTTCAAGGCACCTGACAAAAATTACTTCCTGTAAAATCTGACAGGATTGATGCTTTCAAATGAACATGGTGAGCACTCTTAAAAAAAAAAAAAATTAAAAAAATGTAGCAAAGGCAAAATATAAAATGTAGCTGAGAATTGTCAAGAGGATAGTGATTTAATTTGAATGTGTGCCCTGCTGTCATTAGGGCTAATAGAAGCTAAAAGAGAAAGTTGAGCAAGCTGTGTTGGAGTTGTCAGTTCTTTCAGAGAGGAGTCTTGGGTTCTAAGCACTTTTCCCTTTGAAGTCCCTGTTTAAAATGAGAAAGGCATACTTAAAATGGAAGGCAGAAAAGTGGCTTTTCTCTTTCAAGATCAGTCCAGCTTCCAAAAATCCCTTTTTGCTCTTGAAAGTTAGAAAAAATCCTTAAATATTAATGGATTCTTTGTTTGGTGAATTACTTTAAAATTCTAAACAGTGTTTCTTGTTGATAGACATTAACTTTTTATAGTTGTTTGCAAAAAAAAATCTTTTTTTTTTTTCAACTGGCATTTTTTGAGGTATGAAATGCTTAGTGTAAAGTTTGTCTCAGTGTGGACTCATTTAACATTCTGCCTTTTTTAAAAAAGAAGCTTTTTTCTCTCTTGGAAGTGTCCTGCTTATGTATAGGAAGCTTTATGAGGAAATTCTGCCAAATGTTTAAAAAATGATTTCTGTCTGTCTTTTAGCAGGGAACAGTGTGGAGGTGGAGCCACATTTTCCTTCTTGTCCTTTCCCAGGAAAGTGGGAACAAATACAATTCTCAGTCTAATGTGTTGCTGCATTTACCTAACGTGAATGTATTTTATTTAGAGAGTCTGGCAATGGTAGTTTTCATCTGCTCTGGAGCAGCAACTTGAACTACAGCACTTCCCAGAGACTCACTGGAGTTTTTCAGTATCTCCCCATAAGAGGTTACCAGTAATACATGCTTTTATCATTGCTCATCCGAGTTCCTGGTTGTAATGGCTCAGAAAAGACAACTTTACAAAAAGCCACAGGTACCATCCTGGCTTTCCAGTCAACTGCACTTGTGGGCTTTGGAGGTGTGAAGCCTGACCAGTAACCTCATCTGTGGAGCACCCTTCTGGTATCCTGCCCTTTATCCTCAAGCTCACTGACTAAACGAAAATGTCACTTCAGAAGTACCCTGTTCATTTTGAAAGAGTAGCTGCCTCTGCTCATCATGAGCTTTACTGTACTTCCTGCCTGGGCATATTTTACAGGCTTGGGAGGCAGAGAAAGG
Organism: Chloroceryle aenea; assembly: GCA_013399075.1. NCBI lineage: Eukaryota > Metazoa > Chordata > Aves > Coraciiformes > Cerylidae > Chloroceryle > Chloroceryle aenea. The sequence goes on along the minus strand of VWZY01001079.1, from coordinate 63,709 downwards.
AAAGGGGACTGTTTCCCTTTCCTTAACTGGACTTACTAAGTAATTAGTTTCAATTCTGCTTTTAGAACAACATGGTCTGCGAGGTTGTTACTAGTTTCTCTGAGAGGAATGATTTTAGCTGGGAGGAGAAAGCAGTATCTAAGAGGAAACTAAATTTCATTGCTCTTGCATCTTGTGGGGATAGGAAGAGAACGAATGTTTGTCCTGAAGCTGCCATGTGATACTGCTCTTGGCTAAGAATAAACAGAACAACACAGATGTGTCTAGAATATAGAAAACCACACTGATAAATAAATGATTTACCATTCTTCATATTTCTTCCCTGAAGGCACGGGATTGCATTTTGTTTATAATATATTACTTAATATTAAGAATATAGGAGCCATTTCCACTGTAATGTGCCAAGACCTGTTTGTCAAATACATGCCCTCTGTCAAATGTAAACAAACACGATCTCTTTGAAGTGCTGTTGTTGCTAGTAGTTCCACCTTGGTTTTCATTTGAGGAGCTCTGTTCTTAAAGCTTCACAAACACAGAGCAGAGTAGTCAGTTAAGCAGGATCTGACCATACAGTTGTGCTGTTTGTGGCAGGGGTCGTGAAGGATGCCAGTACCGTCCTGTAACGTCTGAGCCAAAGTCTCTGGATGTCCCGAAGAAAATTACTTTGCTGTCAGTAGCCATTGGATTGCCTAGGTAGCAAATGAAAAGCAAAACCTCCTAGTGCTTTTTCTGGACTTGCTAATATTAGGCAGTGCCCACAGGTATTTGAGTTTTTGCCTTAGTTAGACTTGGCTTAGTTAGGCTCTTTGGCCACCGCTTTGGTTCTGTGCTTCATTTTACGCTATGCTGTCTGTGCCTCTCGCCTCGCTGCTGCTTCCTGGTTTTAGCTGGGGTGGAAAAGGAAATAATGTGAGAGACAGTCTTTGCAACCCATTTCACACCCTCTGATATCAGGAAGGGCTGGAAGTAGCACGAGGGAGCCCATTCTCACGCTATTTCCTGCCTCCGGCCACTCCGGCTTTGCTCCTGCCGCCTGCCATTTCAGGCAAGGAGAAAGCACGGGGAGGTGGCTGCTCGAGGTGCAGTCGTGTTTCTCAAACTTCAGCACCAGCAGGGCCACTCCAATAGCTTGAAACTGTGCCAGGCTGCCCCAGAAGAGTTTTATGAGAAGTATTTTTTAAGATGTTTGTTTTTAAAATACTTATCAAAGAAAGAGGGGGGAGTGCAGCTATTAGCCGACTGCTGCGCGGGGCTGCTAGAGGATCAGCAGATGTGGACACGCTGTTTTTCCAATTTCTAATTTGTTATGGGTTGTAAATTCCTTATATTTTTATTAAGATTTATGGTGTGTTTTATTTCTGGATTTGCCGACTTGTAGAGAGCAATTAAGAGCCCCAATCTGAGATCTTAATGATTTTCTCCCATGTTGATTTCACTTCATGACAAAGTTCCCTTCATGGAACATGTAGTAAAGTGTGTTTGCTGAAAGTCTCACCTTTTTAAATAGCCCCTGATTTATCAGTAGTACTACTGTTAGGTTATTTTTTTATTCATATTATTTATTACTTTTTTTTTTTCTTTTTACTTTCTTTCCACTCGGTGTTATTTTGGCAGAGTATTTGCTCTTCTCTCCTCCAGCTCTACAAGCTTTCTGTGTACTCACATCGAACGGGACAGGAATTTCCCTGGCCTATATTCCTGGCATACATGAGCTTCTTAGGGACATTAACAATTATGTTGTTAAACACTCCCATGAGGAAGAATAATATTCATGTCCCCTTTTGCTGGTCTGAAACTGATGAGCTTTCCTACTGCTGTGTGAATTCCATGGCAAGACAAGGAACCAACCCAGAACATTTACATTCTAATCCTCAATCTTGATTATAAACCCCACCTTACTTAAACCCACCTTACTTTATTCCAGAGCACTTAGAGATAACTGAATTAGGGTCTTCTCCATACTCTTCTTCAGCCTGAGGGAATAGATGATCATGTTTTAAACAAGGAGAAATTTCAATTGATAAAGAAACAAACCCAAACACAGCCCAGGTGTTATTTTCTCTGCAGTCCAATGGGGGTAGTAGGTACAGAAATAGTTTGCTGGAGATGATGGGAAGCATGATGACTCGTGTCTTTGCATGACTTCAGTGAATTCACTACCAACAAAATGAGTCCAAATTTATAAGTAGCTGAATTATATCTAACTACTCCATGTGTCTGTGCTTTCTTGCTGACTGTCAGTAGCAGGGATGTGCCTGCTGGCAAGTGCTGTGAAAACCAGATTACCTAAATTTAGCCAATAAATGGATTATGAATCCAACACATGTTCCCACTGTTGTCACAGATAATCATAAACTCATAATTTCAAGCTATACTCAACCCCAGATAAACTTCTCTGTCTTCAAAGTAAATTGCATCTCAGTATCAAGCAAGATAAAACAAAAGGTGTCCTGGAATAGTTTGCTTGAATCTTACAAATTAGGAGCACCAATAAGTGGAGATACTAAAAGTGATGAGCCATAATGGCAGAAAGACCTTTACGAGGCTGAAACGTTCATAATTTAAGAAGTCATATCACCAGCTTTTGAGGTCTGTGCAGTGTCCACCTCATCCCTCTGAATTATTGTGGAAGTTTTTAACACTCTGCTCGAGGAATCTGCTTTCTGCCTCCACTTTCACTCACTCTGCCACTTCTAACCTCTCTGCACTCATCATCTTTATTCATTTGCTGGTTTTATTTCTTCTCTGCTCCACACATCTGTTAATGTGCGAGTTCCTTTCTGGCCTTCGGCTTCAGATGCAACTTCCTTTCCGTGTCTAGTTCTAAATATTAGGGATTTGCCTTCAGCTGGAGGCAGAGCTGACCTGATCGAAAGAGCATGAAAAAGCCGTGTTTGAACTTCTTCACCAATTTCTTGAGCCAGCCCTGCATCCAAATAGCCACACTTAGCCTTTTAGTTTGTGTATCACTTGCTACTGCCTGCGGGAGTTCAGGATAAACCCTGGGGCAGGTGTTCCTGGGTGCCCCTTCCGTGGAAGTGGATGGTCACTGCTCAGTGTGCTTGATTTGCTTTCACGTGCAAATTCATACAGCAGCTATTTCTGTGTTTCAGTTTCAAATTCACATGCACAACATTTGCTCAAGTTAGGCACATGCTTGCTCAAGAGTGTTTTTGAAACTTTGGCATGGCTGTTAATTTTTTATTTCAACAAAATTTGTCCATAAAATAGTAAATTTCCTCTATGATCATAAGTAGACATCCACACGATTTGTTCAGGAGATTGCTGGCTTCCTCTGACAGGTTGTTTCATTCCGAATGGCAAAAGCACATCAAGACAGTCTCAGGAGTCAGGACTAAACAGCAAGCATATTGACATTTTAGTTAGCTGGTGAAGAATACTGTGTTGAGTCCAGCTGGTCATTTGCTCAGGATACATCTCTGGGCTAATATTTTACTTTAATTGTCTGCTGTAAAACCAAAGTCGATGTCCTCAAAGAATGTGAATGTATGAGTTACTACTACTGTATTAACCTAAGAATGATGCAGCTTCATAATTCTGTGCTAAAAGTATTTGACTACAGTTCAGGTTCTGTAGACAATGTTCTCTAGCCCAGTTTCTTGATGGCTTGCACATAGCCATTCAGTTAATTAACACAGAGTTAAAAATAGCTCTTGAGAGAGTATAACAGATCCCTTGTTACCAGTGATAAAAATGGCCAACTGGTTTCATGAGAAAGGCTATTAAGTTTGCATCTCCAAACTATTTGAAAAATTTTATAAACTAATAATACTGTTAAATGACAAAACGTGCTTAACCCCTGTGATCTCCATTTCAAAAAGAGAAAACAAAGTAATATTGAATTTTTAATGTGAGAGTCAGATGCGTATTTTTGTATTCAGTCGTATCTGAACTTTTTAGACAACATATTTCTGATACCTGTCCATCCCTCTGCATTGTTTTCGGTGGCACTGCTCTATGCAAATGGATGAATTCAAATGGATAAAGTCAAATGCAATGGAATTTTTTGTGAGTGAAGGGGAGAAGTGGAAATGCAGTGCAGCAGGAGATGCAATAGAAGTCAAAACCTTCTCTTAATTAAAACTTTACTAATTTTGGTATTTTAATGGCAACAAGTTCCTCATTTCTTCCCACTGTTTCTTTTTTGTGTCCTCAAAGTTTTTGTTGTGGCATTAATTAGTAGTGTGAGAGAATATGCTGGAAGTATATAAAACAATCTTTTGTGTGCTGAGGCTTTTGGAAAAGATGCTGGTGTTGGTTTGGTCTCTTGCCCTGTTGATAGGCACAAGTTTGTAATATAATGAGAATTAGTGAACTGCACTCTCCGGGAGCTTGTTCTGCAGGTAACTGTGTGATTTGTATACGGTGTAAACCTAAAGCTGAACTTACCTGGGATTAGTTTGTAAAACAGTTCAAGTGTTGCCACCTTGAAAAGTAGTTTCTTCAACTTACCATCAAGGACATGTATAGGGTTGATAATTTTGCTTGATTATTTGTTCAGTTTTGAGACTTCATAAATCATTTTCCATGTCATAAAAATGAGCAATATTTTTCAAACAACTAATTTATTAGTAAACAGAATTTCATACATGCATTCAAATCCCTGACTCAGTGTAATCCATTTGGAGTGATTCATCAGTGTTATTACAGACGACGCAAAAGAATTTATTCCATAAATTAGGATGTTGCATTGTTACACAAGGTCATAAAATGCAGCTACTAACATCACATCACTAGACAATTTTGGTTTTATTTTATGTCTGTAGAGAATAAGATAAATTCAATGGCCTGGATTCGTCCTTATAGGAACTCTCTTGAAGTAGATGGAGTTTCTCCTCCTGTGAGTTAATTCATTAACAGCAGGTTTCACAAACAGTGCTGGTTGCACAGATTCCTCCCTCTTCTGCTGAGCAGCCTTTCATCCTTTAAGCAATGCCAAATGTTTCTGGTGAGAGGGGATCTCACTGTCCTAGTAGACACCTGATCAGGCTACCAGTGCAAAGCTGACAGACACACAATTGGTGCAGTTACCACAAGACAGGCCCTATGTTTGCTGAGGTTTGACATGTTCAGAAAGTCGAGCAATTGGCAGAGCTACATCACTACTGAAAATTCAGGGTTCTTGCAAATGGTACTGCTCTTTTTTATGTTTATGTTTTTGGTTTTTTAGTTTTCACTAGGCACAGAATACACTTTTTATGGTAGAGGAGGGGCAATAAATTCACCATAAAAATAACTATTTGCCGTGGGTGAAACTTCTGTAATCTCAGTTCTCAAGAAAATACACATGCTTGGAGAAAATTTGAACCATTAAAAAGTGCATTATTATGTACACAGTATCCTTAAATCCTGTGGATTTTGTAAAGACAGCTAGCAGTCTGTGTGACATTGAATTAGTTAAGCACAACTTCTCCTAACTTCTCTTATGTAAACTCAAGTTTGTTGTGCACCTACGGTGTATTGGATTTTAGTATTATTGAGGTTTTAGCCATTCATTTTACAAATGTGCTGAGTTTTACTATAAAATTCCCAGAACTTTATTAAAAAAAAACCAACAAACCAAAACCAGAACAAATGAGACTGAATTGTTAGTATCAGACTTAACGGTATAGTGGTCTTGGATTACTGTAGTGGTGTAAAAACCATAGCTGTCAAATGTTAAGAATCAATCAGAGCTATGTTAAAACTCATATTAGATCCTGAGAATTTATTTTCATGCTTTCATCCCATGCTTTTGTAACCTGTCTTTGTGCAAACAAAAAGCGCTCTGAACAGGGTTTGTTTTGAGCTGTGATTTGAACAAACAATTCAATATGATACAGAAACAAGTGGAATAAAAGACTTCCAGGGGCTGGAGCAGCCTTCACTAGGAATCTATCCTGAAAGAGGGAGATCTGCAGGCACAAAATGCAGGACAAGCTGGAAAGAAATGCTTGAGGAACAAGAAAGAGCATGGCATTGACTGCATCACTGTCGCATTACCTGTAACTGCCAGACAGACTGGTGGTCCCTGGGTGGATTTGGTGTAGCGCTGGGACGGCTGCAGGGCACTGGTGAGGGGGCATCCTCAGGTCTGGCAGCTGCCATGGAAGCCCCAGTAAGGCTGCTCCAGCAGAAAATGTGTTGCTGAAGTAGTGACTCCCTGGGTGCTCCCAGAGCTGCAAACGTGGAGCTGGTTGGACTGGGATTTTTAGGATGTTGCTATTTACTTGCCTTAGTGGGTGAGTAGCTGCTGGAACTTTTTGCCTGACCTTGGGATCTGCTGTTTGCCGTCAGCAAGCACGACAGCTTTTGGAGCATGAGTTGTTTTTTTTGTGAGAGCTCTTATCACTCATGCTGTATTGCTGCAGAAAAGGAACATTTTGAGATTAGAAGATGACAATTAGAGAATACTTTTATCAAACTAAGACCTAAAAAGATATTGTTAAACCTCATTAAAGACTCGCTTTAAAAAAAGGAATTAAAATCAACGGTGTTCTGAAAGATAGGCAGCAAAAGAAATTTTCTGATAGAAGGATGAAATGAGGCCAGTGCGTTTGCTGGTACACTGTGAAAGTGCCAGCTTCGATTCCCAATTATTCCCTGGGCTGAAACACTGCAAATACATCACTGCCAGTCCCAGGGCGAGGGAGCACTCCGTGCCATCGGCTTGCACGTTCCCTCCCTCCTTTCCAGCTGCTGTGAACTCCACTGTTTGGTGACACACTGAAGTCTTTCCTTCACTGGCGACTTAAATTTCAATTTCTTTTGTCTGGTGCTTGCCTGCATTCCCAGGGGTTGCTGAATTTACTGGTTCTGACAAAGATGTCTGTAGTACCTTTGGTGTAAGTTTACCAGCGAGCTGGGAAGTTTATTGACACCATATGTTTGCACGCAGAGAACATGGTCATAAAATCCTTACTTCAGGAGGGGCAGGCTGAGAATGAAAAAGAGATTAAGCTCCTATTAGGTGAACAATTTCCAACCTGAAGCTGAACTTAAATATTCTTTACTTCTTATATATGTGACTAAGTCCTCAATAAACTGATAGAAATTGCTAGCTAATTTTGTGTGTGATTAAGAAGAACTTTGTAGGCAGGATGTCATTGGTAGATTTTGTGATTTGAAATACTGGTTTTGAACTGATTACTCTGTGGCATATTAAACGATTTTGTAGCTGAAGTATGTGAAAATCAGTTGGTACAGTTAAGTATAATTCTGTGTTAACTATATTTGTATTGTTGTGCCCTAATTAAGTCTCCTAAAAGGGTATCCACCAATAAAGCTAAACTGTAGTGTGTTCATTATGCAAGTGAGGGTTTTCAGTGTCTGGATGGTAATTTACACTTGAAACGCGTTGACTGCCCAGTAAATTTGCTGTGAAGGCTGTGAAGTGCCTTGGGTGCTGTGCAAGGTTCCCCTTCCCCCAGAGGGCTTATGTAAACTGCAGCACAGTAAAAGCAAGCCCAGGCCTATTTTTAGCCAGGCTGTGGCAGCTGGGGGAGGGCAAGAGCCTTGGGTCCTGGAGGGGGGTCTGCCAAAGGAGCGTGGGGCTGGTGGGAGCTGCAGCCAGCCTGGTTCAGGTGGCTGGGTAGTGCTGTATGATCTTTGCTGAGAGATTTCTTTTTACAATAAAAAAAAAAAAATCAACACCCCACCCAAACCTTCTGAAGCTTAAGATTTTTTATAAATAAATGAAAATAGCAAAATACATGCAAAATCCCCCTGAGCTGTCTTCACTGGCCTTTTTTGTTCACGTATTGCTAGTGTTGGTAATACTTGCAAAGTTGCTGAAGATCATGCCTGGAACACTGTCTACCACTTTTGTTATTAGGGCATCTCAGTTGGATTTTAATTACTCATTTAATTTTAGTTACTCATTTAAGATTTATAAAATCATGTGTGGAAGAGTTAGGCATCTGGAAGCTTCATATCTGGCAAGGCAATCTTTCTACATAGCTTCATAAACCTTGTGTCTGTTCTCTGGATATTCTTTCACCAAACTGATTCTCAAGAGTGAATCAATCTTGCTCAGGTCTACTGGTTGTTATTTTATTTTGTTTTTTTTTCATTAGCTCTATCAGTATATATGCCCTGAAAAGAGGTTTTGCATTTAAGGTGTATGGTCTCAGTTCTTTTTTTTGTTCAGCCTGAATGGCTTCTCTTCACCATTTCTGCTGGAAGACCCTCTATTCCCAAAAGCTGAACTGCTTTAGAATCCCCACATTTTGTTATCAAAGGCCAGGCTTGGGTGAAACTTGCTTTCCTTATTTATAAATTGGTGTTGTGATGGATCTCTTCAAGAAAGCTAAGGCCTTCAAAAACTCTTGGATGACTTTGGATGGTGTGAGATTTTAAATGAAATCAGATGAGTGAAGGATGGTATTGTTCAGTCTGTCATGGTGTCGATGCCAAGAAGTACTGCAGTGGCATCAAGAATCTTGGTGCTTCTGTAGAAGGGCTGAGAGGATGGGTGTAGGGATCTTCTTCTGTCTTACCAATATAGAAGATATATTTCCCAAATGGGCATTCCAGACTCTAGGATCCTGCTATGTCACATTAAAATGCAGGTATTAGTATGTTATCTGTGTTTTTTCAATGCTAAATCTAATTCTGTACCCCTAGTCTTAAAAGTTTGTTTCAAAACTAAGGCTTACAGTATCTATGAAGTATGGAATAGTCTTAAGTGAGGTTACAAGTATAATGTACTCATTATTGTCACAGTGTGTTATCAAGGGAACCACTAATTAAAATGTCTAGGTTTTAAGAGCTATTTAGAGAAGAACATGTCAGATTATAATCCATTTTATTGTGATTTATGTGGCTCATTCAGTAACTTTGCAAATATCTATATGCTCCCTGTTGTGAATTCCTCTGGGCTCTTTCAGAGCTCTTTGCTGGGTGAGATCCTAGACCATTACCTCTGGAGTGCTTCCCTGTCTGCTTCTCTTCCCCAGAGCTGAATGACTCGAAGATCCATGCAGCTTGTTACCCTTTTCACCTGCTCTCTTCAGACATTACAAGCTCTGTTTCTGTTTCCCTCTCCACCTTCTCACGTGGGCAGGTTGCACACTGCAGCTGCACAGAGCCATGGCCTGCTCATAAGGAGGGTGACTGGGAAATGGGAAGGGAAAAACAGGGCAAGGCAGGACTGGATAGGTCAAAGCAGAACTGCTTTCATTAAACTAAAAAAAAACCCAACAAACCAAACAATACCCCAACAACAACAAAAAATAAAACACACAGGCGAAAAAAAAATAGAAACAAACAACCAAATACAAAGGGGAGAAAAAACAAACCAGAAAGAAAAACCCCAGCCAAACCCCAAGCCTGTTCCTCAACCAGTTTTTAGGCTCAGAAAGGTGTTGAGCCATTTCCCAGTTTCAGTCTGATTGGAGCCAAGCCTTAGCGGACGCTTGGGAAGCCGTAGCTCCACTGCTGCTTAATTGCTTCTTGTTTTGAAAGATAATTAGGAACTTTATTTAAAAATAGTAACTTTAGTGTTCAGTCCATTAAATTTGGCACTAAGATAATTTCATTAGACTCCCAGCTGTTTTCTTATTGGAATTGTGAGCTAAAAATAGGTAGAATTTCTGCTGTTCTGTGCAGAGGCTGGTACCTCCACTTCAGCTTTGACTTTCCCTAATGATGTGAAATGTGTTTGTTTCCCTCAGAGCTTTCTTCTGGGCTGTGTTTAAGAAGGTCCTGCTAATTACGCCAAATTTGTGCACTGTGGTTTTCTGATAAAGTCACGTGGCTGTAAAGAATATGAAACTGATTTCCCTGAAGACAAGTCTTACAAATGGCAGATTAGTGCCGCACCCAGTACATTTTTCTGCTTTTACCAGGCTGTAAGAGGTTTGTAATAATTCAACAAACACCTTTTAAAAACAAACACATACTAATGAACACAGGCTTGTTACTGTAATGAGGGGTGAGATTTACCCTCTCCGTCCAGTTCTCATGAGCAGTCCCTTTGTTGTGCATAACTGAAATCACAGTGTAGATGGTGAGATAGTGACAATTACTATGTTTAGATTGCATGAAATGTGGCGGGGTTTTGAAACAAACCTTTGTAATTGCCAGAATCTGTACAAGTGTATGCTGCTTTTATACAGACAGGGATTACAGGGCGAATTGTGCTGTAGTATCCTCATTTAAATAGTGTATCTTTCTTTTAAATTCTGAATTATTTCACTTTAATGCCTACCATCCATATCACAAAACATCATAATGGATTAATGCCGGGCAGACAGAAGACTGAAATAGATTTTTACTTTATATTAGACACGTATATGTCTGTGTAAATGTATGGCACTTGTCCTTCATACTTACTTAGAAATCAGTAATATATTTTTTAAAAGTTGTAGTTTTCAATTTCTGTGTTAGTTGAACTTTTCTTCTTCTTTGGGATATCTTAATGACTGTAACTCTGCTAAATATCTGCAGCTTCACTGATAAAAGTGAATGTAGGTAATGGGAGGAGGTTCTTCTGCAGAGCAGTGTGGGGCTTGGGTGACTCTTTTTTTCCTTCTCAAGGGCTTGGTGTTTGGAGCCACAATCAGGAAAGTCAGTGACCCGAATGTAAATTATATCAGCCTTTATTTTTTTTTTTCTTCCCCATTCTATTGTCTTTAAGCAAAGAAACAGAAAATCATAAGATGTGTTAATAAAACATAGGTCCCTCAAATAGAAGTAGGTTCATTCAAAGTAGGGATTTTTTTCTTTTTTTAATTAAAAATAAAGATATGCTTATCTGCGGAAGTACTGCAGTGATGTTCCCTTAAAACCTGTATTTAGACACACTGTATAATTCTGGCACAGTTTATTAGCATCTCAAATCTTTTTTAATTTTCTCATCTGCTTGTTGGCAGCCTGTTCCACGGACTTCCTGTGCATGTGTGCTTAGACAAAGAGGATAACTGTAGTTGTGCAAGCTGAAGCTATAGGATCTGAATGTGGGTGGGATGGGGTGAGGGAAAAGTGCCATAGTGAGAGCTCTGCACCTGTCACTAGTTTTGAACATCACAATCAATACAGGACAGCTAGTGTGTTCAAGATGCTGCAAAAATGTCTTAGGCTGGAAAATGTAGAAGACAGAGTGGCTATATTTAGCAGTCCATATTATTTACTTCTGTGTAATGTATCACTTGCTGTGCTGGGGAACCCTTTTTTTGTGGTGAATCTAATCATTTGCTGCTAAGTGAAGTACTGTAGTGTGACAAAAGCTGTGTTTCATATGTGGTTATAATGTTTGTAGACTGGATATGTATAAGCACCTGACAATGGTGTAAGTAACCAAAGAACACACCTCCCTTTTCACCAGAACCACTGAGCTTTCTCTCCAGGCTTTCTTCCTATCTGGCCCATCTGCTCTGAGTCTCTTCCACCTTGCCATCTTTGCTGCTGTTCTTAGTGGAAACCGAGATCCGGAAGCTCTAATTATAGTAATGCAGAACAAATGGAAATCCTGGAATTGTCTTCAGCGCTCTTAAATGGCATAGTTTGTATTTACAGGTATCAGAGCAATAGGTGAGCCAGCCCAGGCTACTGCTGGGTCACAGTCATTCCACCAGAACTGCTGCCTGCCCCTGCTTCCTAGCACAGCTTTGGATCATACAATCATAGAACTGTTTTGGTTGGAAGAGACCTCTACTATCATCAAGTCCAACTGTTAACTCAGCACTGCCAGGTCACCACTAATCAATGTCCATCAGTGTCACATCTACTGCACATTTATTACCAGATCTGTGGGCTGTATATCTCAGATGCCCACTCAGTTTTAGGCGTGTATGTGAACCAAGACTTCAACAGTGAAGGGTGGAGTACATCAGCTGTGCAGGTGACATAAGAGGGTCACTGGATTTATGTCTTTGTGCAAAGTAGTAGGCTTGGATATTGAGGAGGGCTTTGTAAGGGCGGCCAGAGCTCCAGCTTTGTTCATAACCCCTTAAAATATGTTGATGCTGGAATATGCACTATGTTTGGGGAAACAAAACCTTCTTAGACCCCTTTTTATCTTTTCCACTGCAGTAATTCTACCCATGATTATTAGTGTCTGGTTTAGTTCAGTTCTTCTGAGACTGTCTTAAATGTTCCTTTCATGTAGAAGAGGAAATTTTTAATCTGTTAATAAATAATTTAGGTTTAGAGTTTCAGCCATTTAAAATGCAAAACATGAGACACTGCCCTCTGCAGACAAAGAGATGGTCAAGATGTGTGTGTCCTACTGGAATCTTACAGCTTTCACTCGGAGAGTGGATTTTGGAAATTTTCTGGAACTTGAATGCTCACCTTTCACTTTGGCTCTTCTTTTCCTCAAATTCCCTGCTGCCCAACTGTGATTGAGTGTGGGGGGGTGGGGAGTCCACCCACTTGTGGTACAAAAATGTGTTGTTATTCATAGCTTTCCGATACTTTGCAGTGTAATAAAATAAAAAAGCATAAACTAGTCTCACTGCAGTTTCAGAATTAATGCCCCCTGAGATTAAATCCTTTTCCACCTCTCGGTGTGCTTGTTTCACACTCCCTGCATAGGTAGAGCTCATCACACCATTTTGTACTTGCTTCACAACCATAATGGCTGGAATCTTCTTTCTCCTTCTCCTCATCCCTTGGGGGCTAAATTTAAATTTTCCAGAGAACATGGCATTAACTTAAATTTTGTAGAGCTTTGTACAGTATACCTCAGCGCAAAGGTCTTCTTCAGCCTCAGTAAAAGGGTGGTTTGTGGTCAAGGCTCTGGCACTGCCTGGGAGCACAGAGACCCATGTCAGAAGAGAAGGATGGGGATGTGGGAGTAGCACCCCCCCCGCCCAGAAGACTTTCTTAGTCCTTGGCCTCTGTGTAAAGTCTGATGATAAGGAGGCCAGTGAGGGTGCTGAGACTGCAAGGGTGGTGCCTGTGTGTCACCTTTAGTACCTCCTGAATCTTAGTATTCTCCTGAATCTGAGGTTTGATTTCAAAACAGAGCTATCCGTTCTGCTGTTGAGGGATTCTAAAAGAGATAATGCTGAAACAATACTTTCTATGGACAATATATTTACTAATTATTTAGGTAATTCCAACACTTTTATCTAACTGTAATAGAGTCAGTAAAGCCAGTTCAATAGAACTAATTTGACCTGAAGCAGTTGTGTTATGGCTTCATTGTAACACCATCTTAAGCTAGTTAGAGAATAAGGGATTTTTACAGTCCTTCCAAAGTTTCCTCTTGCCTCCTGGTTTGCCATGCCCTCACCCAACAGCTCTGTCTCACACACACATGTCCATCACCCACACGTATCTCTGCCCACTTAACTCCAGTCCTGTCTTGGTTCCGTGTTCTGCAGCACCTGACTGCTCGGCTGTGAGTCAGGGAACTGCGATGGAAAACCTCTGTGTGCTGGAACCAGCAGATGTGACTCTTGGCTGAGAGAGGAAGCAGGCTATGGTTGTGCCTTGTCAGGGATTTTACCTTTCCTGTGCACGCTTCATTCTAAATTCTGTGTTGCTTTAGTCTTAAAAGCATGCAGCTTAGCAAAGCTGACGTTAAAAGCTAAACATTGCAAATGTTAAAATAAGTTTTGCAAATAGAAAATATATCCTGCTGCTTCACGGGCATTTGAATTACTAGAGCTTTTAATGCTGTTTTAAGGTCTTTTATAGCCAGTCTTCTGTTTTGAGAGAGAAGATTTAAAGAAGTTCATGTTTTTAAAGTGATTTATCTGCTCAGGATGAGCTGAGTGAAGTTAGCAGGTCAGTGGGGAAGAGAAGGGAAGGGCCAAAGTATTTTAAAAGATTCTAAAGTGGCATGGCATGGCTGAATTAGTGCTGTTGGAGAGTGGTGTCCATTTTAATTGTAAGCTTAAAAGCACTAAATATTGAAATACAGTTTGGGAAAATACTCCATAGTCGGTGACTATGCATTGATGTTACCACAAGTGACATGTGAGGAAGAGAAGGTGGAGGATCTCTATTGATTTTCCTTTGAAGAGTAGCAAAAATCTCAGCAAACAGCAAAATCTTAAAACTGGAAGAGGGACAGTTGTTTCTGGTGTGTTAAATTTCTGTGAGAATAAAGGAGGTTTTTTCAGAAATATGGTCACTCTCCATGAATGTCTTTCCCACAGTAGTAGCATGTTCACCTTTATTGTTTGCCTTTGATTTGACTTCAAGCTTGGTTTCTTGCTCCTTTTATCTGCCTGAATGTAATGTGTACCAGGGAGAGACAAGCACTTAAATTTGACTTCTTCATTTTATTGTACAGCAAAATAACCCAGAAACAGATACTTGCAGGCAATGCTTTTCACAGTAGCCAAAGATTAGTGTCACTATACTGCTCAAAATTAACAGTATGAAATTGCTGGGGTAGTTCTGTATCACACGCTTGTTTTAAAATGATTCTTTAAAAAATATGTCTGGTATTAAAGTTCATGATCAAGCAAAAGTTTTAAAGAGAAAATTATAACTCAGTTCAGACTAAGAGGTGTGGTTTTTACATATGCTTTTAATACTTGATGCCAGGTTGTGTGCCTTCTTTTACAGAGGCCTGGAGCTGTTTATCTGAAGTTGGAGAAAGAACAATTTTTAAAAAAAAGCGGGGTGGGAGGAGAACATGCCTCTGAGAAAAGCAAAAACTGAAATGTGAGCTGCTGTGAGTTGTTTAAACTGTCAGTTCCTGAACAGGTATTGACAGGTAGTCCTGTGAAGACACTGACTGCTGTTCCCGTTCCCGTCCCGAGTGCCTGCAGCAAGCATCACGTGTGATGCTGGCACAAAAGAAATGGAACATTAGAGCGTCCTGTAAGCAGGAGAACAGTCAAAATTACTGCCTTTTTGCAAAAGGACCTAACTTCCTAAAATACCGAACAACAGTCTTAGTGGGCTGGTGCCAAAGCAGACAAAGTTCCAGTGTTGGATTTATGTTCTTGCACATTAAGTACATATGAACTGTATCTCTGAGGACCTTTTGTAGCAGTGTATTTAAAGGCGGCAGTGAAGTGTCCCCCCCCCACCCTGTTCCAAACCCAGCAGCAGTTTGTTGTCCCATTGTTTTGGGCTCATCTGGGGCCTGATTCCTTCCCCAAGCTATCACTGCTTCCCCAGTTCCTGCGGAAACTCAGTCCTAGGATCAGAATTCCTTTTCTGTCACGTGAGATCATGTCAGCTCCACCTACTTCTGTCTCTAAAATTTCTGTTAAAAATGATGTTGCTCGTTTTTCAGATAGCAGATGGGGAAGTGCCTGGTTCTGTGTTCTCAGAGTTTTGGGTCTAGTACATGAAAACCACACAGACGCTGAAAAATACGGGAACCATCTGAACTTCTGATTTGTCCATTTTTGCAGATGGCCCAGTTTCTTCAAATTACGGAAACGCGTATGAAGTTTTAGTTTATTAATTCTTTTATCACCTGAAAGGCATGGTGCAAATGCCAATAAATAATAACTTCTAAAGCATTTTGTGGCTGTCAGCTAGTATAGTTTTATTTCTACTTCAGATCTAGCTCTTTGGTTCTCTCCTCTTTATTATTTGGCTGTGAGTTTTGATCCCGGTTGTTGAGGGAATACACTTTCATTAACATTTTAAATTATCAGCATAAGTTTCATTTTACTTGTTAGTGACATCACTCATTTGGTCAGAATAATGCAATTTTAAAGTTCTACGGACGTGACGGTCTTCAGCAACTGAAAGCAATTCTGCCGATTTGATGGCACTGGAGGGAGCTAAAGACCATGAGGACAAGGTTCATGTGAATACTTTGCTGAAACACAATGAAAGGATATCCCATTAGGTTCACCTGTTTTACTTGCTCAGAGCAGCCTACATTAGGGACATACACTTCAAAAGTTGTTGACGTGTTTAAAATGACATCGCCGTAAGTTAACGGGGATTGCGCCACGTTCCTCCCCACTCACACCACGTTCCCGCCCTGGGCTTGTCCTGGAATCAGATCACGACATAGTGATCTCATCCATATCAGGACTTTTCATTTCTGTACCCAACCTTGGGCTTGGATCAGCTTATGTTTCTTCCTGGCGTGGCTAAGTAATTTTCTGGGGTGGGGTGAGGGGCTGTTCTGAAGTGATTTGACATAGACAGGCTTGTGTTGCGGAGTGAGCCTCGGAGGCACGCAGTAGTGAGTTGGTTTTAATCGGTCTGGTTTGGTAGTTGTGAGAGTGTGAAAATAGCTTCGGACAAGTTTGCAAAGCAGGAGTGAAGGCAGCTGGAGCAGCCTCAAGTGTTGGGGTTTGTGTCGGTTATCGGTGGGAGGAAGCTGTGCGGGATGGGTTTCGTTTGCAAACGGGCAGTGGTGTACGGTCACAGGCTGACAGCTGTAGTAACGTTGGGGATAAAACGTGTCCCCAGTCAGCGGGAAGAGGAAAGGAGCACAAACGATCTGCCTGGGGAAGGCCTCCCTCCAAAGCCATTGCTGGAGGAGGAGGAGGAGGCATCCATAAGCAGCAACTTAAGATGAAGAGTTGATGGCAGAAGGGGATCTGGCAGGCTGCCTGGGGGTGCTGTGGAATGTTGGCCAGGTTTGGGTTACCTTGCAGTGTTTTGTGCTCTACAACCCTCTCCCTCTCATCTTTCTCCCAGACAAAACCAGAAGGTTTGCTCATTATATGAGCCAGAAAAGGCTTATCTTGTAATAATTAATGAATGTTTTTTTAAGGGAAAACAAAAATATAGTTCTCTTGCATATAACTTAAATCAAAATGTGCAGTTGATTATAGACTCTTAAACTAACTTTGAGTATCTTTATAAAAACCAGTAAATCCTGAATTGTGCTGTGCTGCGTGTCATAAATGACATTTTCCAAAATACTTGCATGAAAACTGCTGGTTTCTGAAACACGCATCGCACAGACAGCAATTAGCAAACTGGATGTGGCAGAAGGAAGGGGGAAGGAGAGGGAAGTTTACATACAGCTTTAAGCCTGAATGGAAGTTACTCTACAATTTTTAGAAATTAAAATACCCGTGTAGGGAACTAAAGGAATCCTGGGGGCTGATGGTGCAGTTTGTGAGGAGCGTGTGCGTGGTGCCTTTGTGGCATACGGAAGATGTTTTACTGTGGCTTAATGCTCGGTACAGTTGCCGGGTTTTGATTACCATCTGTAGTCTCTATCGGGTTTTGATAAAGGAACTGAGATTTTTGTGTTTTGGGAGTGGTGTTCACTGTGTTCTGTCATGCTGACTGCTATTTCGTGTCTGAAATAGCAAAGTCTTACAACTTCAGTCTGAATCCTGAACTGTCGCTTTCATATGCTGTAGAAAATATTGAATCTCTTGATTATACAAATGTCTTCTGTTGGGTAATATTGACAAATATACTGAATAACATTTTTGACATAACATTCTGTTCCCACACAGATAATTTGGATGTAATTGAATGGGTTGATCAAGAGTCTGTGCTAAAAATACGACATTTTCTCACCCACTAAGCGAAAGAAAATGCGTGCTCAAAAGGCACTTTTGTCAAGCAGAGCCGTTGGAAAGTGGGCTGGCTTATCCCGAGACTACCGATTCTGCCTTCCACCTCTGCAGGCACGGCTCAGGTCTGGCCCGAGCCGCAGGCACGGCTGCTTTGTAACCTCAGCGTAGTCCGCAGCTGTGGTGGTGTCCCCGGTGAGGGTCCGTGGGGCACGATGCGAAGCGACGGCGGGGAGGGAGAGGAGGAGAGCGGCCCTTGCTGCAGCCTGGCAGAGGGCTTGGGGGAACCGCGCCTGGTGCCAGGCTCATGGAGGCACTGAGCACCCTGTGAATGATTTTACCTGGAGCAAAGAGCTCTGACCCGTGCAGGATCCCATCCAGCCTGCCCGTCAGACTTGCAGGAGAGCTTAAATGCACTTGAGCCAAAAAAGGTACAAAAGTAGTTAGAGGGGGAAGTTTTGAAGATCTCTTCTGGTTTTACTTATTTTAATGGTCTCCTGGGCAAAAGGCTGCATTGTTACAGTTTCAAAGGCAGTATGGTTTTGCTGCAGACTAGGGGAGGAGAAAGAAAAATAGACCTTAGAGAAAGGCTCGAGTGTTTAGTATGCGGTAAAGTAACTTTTATACTTCTCCCGATCTCTTATCAAATAAATCTCATGCTAACAAGCAATCAAAACTGTTTCTCTGCCCACCGCTCCACACAAGCCGAGCTGCATTGTACCTTTCCAGCCTTTGAAACTGCCTGTGCCTATTTTTATTTGTCAGGCCAGGGCTGGGCTGGCCCCATTCCAGATGTGTCTCACAAGATTTGGTGCTGATGAGCTATTTATAGCACTGTGGTTCCATTGTCATGGCAACCGTGCTAGAGGCCAAGGCGGCTGGGAGCTATTTCTGGACTTGTGCTGTAATGTAAAACTGATTGGGAAAGTTAGTGCATCCTCTAAGCCAGACTAACTTTAGACAGGCAGGGAGGGAAAAAAAAAAAAAGACAACTACAACCTCTTTAAATAGATTTTTCTTTTTCTCCTACCTTTTCCCCATTTCTCTCGTTGATCGCTAGCAGTTTTTAAAGGGATAGTTTGTATTCTGCTGGGTTTGTCTAAAATTCATTCATGCCTCCTGGCAGATTACACTTCTTTAATTATGCACTTCAGGAAGCTGGATGCGTAACCAGCCTTGCTTTTAGGGCAAGGGTTTGTACTTCATGGCAACACAAAAGTAAGAGGGCTTTGCTGGCTGGTCGGCGGGGTGTGGGTAGGGGGTTTTGCAATAGCTGCAGTTCTTTATACCCCGTAGTTTTAATATTCTATTTTTTGTGTTTGTGTGTGCTTCATGTTCTCCACGCCATATAAGGAACTGTAACCTTGATTACCACAAGATGATTCCAAATATATGGAGTCATACTTTTCAGCTTTCTCATTATTTGCTTCAAAATTAGACCCATGGTGCCCCTCCGCCTCCAAGTGGCTGGAATGCTGCGAGGTTCTTCTGTAATTACAGCTGGGGCCGCTCTCAGAATCACTCTTCTGGGATATGTGCACATTAATACTATCTCTAATTAAATTCTGAGCTTCAGACTGTTTGGAAATCTTTTTGCGTGACTTGCTGCTTTGATAAGGAAATCACCATAATTGTTTGACTTGAAATGGGAAATTACAAAAATATTTGCAGCTTCTTGGGAAAGTTTTCTAAAGAGTTGTCTTGGTTTAATTCCGTTCAAGTCGTACACTACGTTTTGAAGTTCATTTCCAATATAAATCTGGTTGTGAAGGGGTTGCTTATTTGATGAGAACTGTCATGCAGAATTTCATTGTAGGAACTTTGTACGTGAGATGCTTTACATGGACATAGTGCTTTCATAATTAGAGCAATAATATTTGTTACAGTACTGTCCCTATGTGCCTGTCTCAAAAGGCTTTTTATTTTTTTTCTTAATTGCCTTTGAGAAGCAGTTAAAGTCATTGCAAAGGTTTGGATGGAAATGTTTTTCACTCTCCTTATCTAGTTTTGTTTAGGGGAAAAAGGAGCTGTGCCTTTCTGAATATTTTAATCGTCCCGTAAGATGTTTGTGACGTGTCTCCTGTGACCACCTTAACAGTAAAAACTCCACCTTTGCAAATCATAGAAAATATCAGTATATCTTAAAAAAAACCCCAAAGTCTACTAAAGTCACACTTGTCATTTTTAACTTCATCTTCAGTAAAAACATGACAAGTTTAATTTCATATACTGCCCATGTTTGCAGAATATCATAAATATATAACCAGATGGAATGTTTGCTTATTTTATTTGCATCATTCCTGTAACTTTGCCTGCTTTTCTGCTTCTCTTGCAAAATAAACTAGCTGAAATGTAAAAGAAATCTTTTAAGGAGTAGGATTTCCACCCCCCAATATCCTGCGTGCTTCCAGGGCAGCAGAAAGGGTCGGACTGGAGGGACAGTTGGTGTGCACGTGTGCCCTGAGTTCCACCGGGGTGTTGGCCTGCACGGGGAGCCATGGCTTGGGCACTGCAACAGCCCTGGCTTTTCAGGGTTGGGAAAACTTCCCTGTTAACATGTTTTGAAACTGTGTTAAAGTTACACTACATACATCATTTATTTCTCAGCTCAAATAACCTTTTAAAGAGAGTATTATATCTTCTTACTAATCCCATGACTCTGGCTTCAGCATAAACAGAATAGGTAAAGTAAGAATTTATCAAATAATTAACTGTTTAGCTTTTAGAAAGCTTGTTGCTGAATAATATAACAGGTTATGACTAGGACTAAACAGGGAGTAAAGTAGAGGTAAAGCATGATCTGTCCTAGGAAATAAAAAGTACACTTTTGTTTATAAACACGATTAATCACAGAATCACAGAATCACAGAATCCTAGGGGTTGGAAGGGACCTCGAAAGAGCTAAATTTCAGATTAAAACTAATTTAGGGAGCTTTGAGTTAGCTTTGTAGTCCTGATAGGGTATAGATAAATAACTAAAAAGCTGCTGGGCATTTGCACAGTTTGATCTTTAGGAAAATCAGCAAATAAACATTTTATTTCTTTTTGGACATAGAAGCCTGTATTGTAAAGACTTTTAAAGGTGGTGAGGGTAAATATAACTTTAATTCTTAGTAAAATCTTGATAACTCTTAGTAATATTCTGGTTAATTCTTAGTAATATCTTGATAAAAACCCATGACTCAGAGGAAACGAAAATTCCATTTCCACTGACTGAAGAGACTCTGAACGATTAACTTACTCCCTGTGTGCCTACCTCTAAAACAGGGTTAATGTAAGGTGTGCATTTCAGGATGTGATGGTAGAGGCAGGAACTGCAGAATGAATGAAGGCAGGCAGGAGTTGTATGATTTACTGTCTGTAAAATACTTTTCAGGGGCTTTTAGAGGCGAGAAAATTCACAAGTACGGAGTTCCAGTGCTACTTACTGTTAAGGGTTGTGGGTTACAAATGTTGAATTGAATTGGGATCGAAACTTTGAATAGTTGATTTGCAGTGTCTTACTGACACTAAAGATGAGATCTTAACATGTTCTTTTAAAAGGGACGTTTTGTGTACATAATTCATGTTATAATGTGACCAAAAAAACCCCAAACTGATGGGAAAAAAAGCTCTTCAAATATAGTTTTGTAGTCTGCTTGTAAAGACCTTTCATGGGTTGTTCTAGACTGAAAGCAGAGGAAAAAAAAAAATCTTCTTTGCCAACTGTTTCATCAGATCACAGAGTGAAATTCTAAGTTACTGGTTCTTAAGGTGGAAAATTTGGTGTGTTACAGACCTTAGGGGGGCAGGGGGGTGAAATAAGTGCAGGCTGCAGTTCTGAGTCTGTCAGCAGCATTGTTCATTCAGGAAATTCCCCCACATAGGGATAAAGCAAAACTCTCTGTATGAAAGAACTCCAGAATCAATCAGTAACTGGCATATATCTTGATCTGAAAATTGGGATGTGGTTTTGATGTAACTGGCCAATTAAAAATTTGGAAATAATTGAGGATACATCTGTGACAATTACATTGACCTGCAGGAGCTGCAGAAAGCTGCTGTATTCCCTCACTCTATGAAGTCTGCCTCCTAAGTGCACCCCTTAAAATTAAAGAAACTTGATTCTTCACAAAGATCTGTTTAAAACATTTCAGTTGTGGTTTTCCCTCCTCAAGCTGAAGAAGAAGACCCCCCAAAAAAGTGCATTTTTTTTTATTTCAGACTTTAAAGTTTATGTTAAGACTTTTCATTTTATTATAGTCAGTGTTGCTGACTATAAATGATCTAAAGTTTGGGGTTTCTTACAAAAAACCCCAAACTGATTTTTGGGGGTTTTTTGGGTTGTTTTGGGGTTTTTTTAACCTGTGTTATAGCAGTATCAGTGTTTTACAGCACAGGCAAAAGTGCCTTATACTAAGTGACAGTACTTTGCAGAGCAGTAACTGATTCTGTTATTTAGTCATGTCCAGGATCTGGCCCTAAGTGAGAATTGGCAGCGATGCTGAATGAATTATTTGCTTTCTGGAAAACAGCTTTTCCATATAATCTCTGAGAATACTTTACACAAGAAAAAAACCTGACTTTGTAACTTGGTGTGAAACTTGCTTGAGTGTAAAATTTGGTTTTGTGGTTTGACAGTTTAATTTGAATTATTTCAGCAAGGTAACTTTTCTTTCTCCCTGTGAAATTCATTGCTGACATAGTTGATGGGCACGGGAGACTTGGAACAATCTACAACAGCACTGAATTCAGCACACAAGTAGTTTTGAAGTGGCCTCAGTTGTATTTTGGGTAGAGCATAACAAGAATTAAAAATAGAAATTAATGCTGGTTAATTTGTTTTTAGTTTGAATTAGGCTTTTTTTTCTCATCTGACTTCATTAATTTACTGGATAAATTATTTGGTCTTGACTAATATTGGCTTAGAAATCTCTGAACGTTGATCTTTTCTGAACTCTCGTGCTCCCACTGTTGCTCCTTCTTTACGTGCATCAGACCAGATCAGATTTCTGCGACTCTTTTCTCCTTAAAGCCACATTTATTTTTCAGTTGACCAACTGAAAGAATAATCTCCTTTCGTTATGTCTGAGCAAGTCTGTAACATCTCTAGCCCTTTCTAAAAGTGCCAGTGCAGACTTTGATGAAAGGCTATATGCAGGGGAGGAAGTCTTCATTTAACATATTGCTTTGCTCCATTTTCCCTCAAATGCCACTGGAAGCAGGGTAGTTTTTCTGGTAACTGTCACATGGGGAGAGACTTGAACAAGTATTATTATGAGTATCAGATGTTACTGAATGTTGGAACTTGTTTGGGGGGGAAGAAGAAATGTTTATTCCATTCGAACTTGTTTTACCTGGCATGAACATTGCTATTGGAATTCATCTCAAGTACAGTACTGCTGCTCCTATGTGGCTGATGTTTTTCAAGGAAATCATAGGCCTAAAAATAGTCTGCATAAACAACAGTAAGAGGTTTGTACTTTCAGTTCCAGGTTTTAGCAATATCTTGTTGTTATTTTCTAATTGTCAGTTTCCAAAATCCATTAAGCTGATTAGCAGATTGTTTAAAAGCAAAATAAAACAACCCCAAAAAATCCACCTCTTGCAGGACCTTGCACAGAAGGGTATGCTTAGATAAACTCGTATAGGAAGGCTGGGCCATTGTAGGGGAGAGATTTCAATCTCTGTGAATATGTTACACTCTGAACAGCTTTCAGGCATCCTCTAGCTTGTGTTATTACCACATGGTTCTGAAACTGGGATTTTAGGATAGGACATAATGTGCAACACTTACATGGGTTGGAATTCATGATTATTGTACGTATTTTACATCCTCTGTATACTGAACAAAGAGCTCTACTACTTTTCCTTTGGATTTTAAAAGTAAATAAATAAACAAATAAAAAAATAATGAACAGCCTGGAAGAGATGAGGAAAAAATCCGTCCTGCAAATTGCAGGATGCATTTTGTCATCATTTCATCCTTGTATATCTGTCTCCATGTCACCTTTCACGATGCAAATTGATGTTTACACTGTCTCATGCTTTTGTAGCATGTTTACTAAGATACATTTTAATGCGTTTAAAATTCTGTAATGCAGACTAAACAAAAGTTACTTTCCATTTGTCTCTCAAACAAGATGGCCATCTACTTCCTTGTGAAAAGAGCTTTTCACCGAAGCCACTGTTAAAACATACAGTCGTATTTTCCCTCCTTTCCCTTGCTTTTCATTGCTTCTTGTTCTAGAAAGTCAGCTGGGAAGCAGGGACTGAAACTGAGGGCTGAGGAAGGCCCTCGATGATTTCAATGGGGGTTTGGTTTCTGATTTGTGGGATTGGAAGGGAAAGCTCACCGATTCTTTGTGATTTCTGTTTCAAAAAACTCGCGCAAAGGAATTTAGAAGGAAACTTCAAGTGTATTGGGTTTAAGACTGTGATTAATTGTTAAGTTATCTGTAGAAGCACTGGTAGATCTTCTGAAATGGGGAAGGTGTCTGAGCATGGGGTAGCCCTGCTGAGTACTTGGTATGGACACCAAGTAAGTGATTGGGGGTGTAAATGGCATAAAATCTGCATCCTTCAGCTACTGGTTTGCTACATCTTCAAGTCTCATAGTAACAACCCAAATAAAACAGATTGAGATTTTTTCTCTTTGATTTGAAGTGGAAGATAATTAGGAGGTTTCAGTTGATTGTTTAAAAATATTTTAAAGATGCCAGATACTCTCTTTAAGGAAAACCTAATGAATTTGCATAAAATACATCTTTTTATACCCATGTGCCTACTGCTGTTACTTCTCCAGAAAGTCAGCTGAAAAACTACTATCAACAACTGACAGAAATGTCAGTATTCCCTCTGAACTTGCAATGAAATTGGTTTAGGGATTTCATTTATTAAAAGAATTATGGTTACAGTATATTTCTAACAAATACTCCTTTTACCTTCAGGATAATTACACATAATTTATCCGAGTCGTTAGTTTACTGTTCGCAGTAGCAGATGATATTGTACAATTTATACGAATAAATTACCTACATTGAACTACTTGCATGTTTGCTAGCAGAGGGAGCAGAGTGGGAGGTAGTTGGAATGGGTTGACCAGACCTGATTAGTAAGACTGTGGATTTGGCCCTCTGCTGGGTGCTGCTTGGAAATGCAGGTTTTAAACACTAGCTCACATATGTTCACTAATTTTAAGTGTGGTCAGCATTTTGTGAATTAAAAGTGCATTAAAATATAACAAACATTATCCTGGAACCTGTCAGTTATTAGAGCATTAGGTAGTTTGTTTAATTTGAGAATGAAAAGTTACTCTTTTTCTTTTCTCTCCACAGTTTTCTAGACAAGATTGACATAGTCAAACAAAATGAGTATACACCATCTGACCAGGTAAGGAAAGTTTCATTAAGAAGTTGCACAAGTTTTCTGCCCCTCTGTCTTTGAGGAGAAATATCTCATTAATTTTCTAATTGCCATTTATGGCACTGGAGAGGTTTGATCACGGGATGTCTTCCCATGTACTGTACCCATGTAGTAGTCCAGTAAAAATTACTTTGTCATAAACACATTGATATACATAAATATACTGTGAAATGAAAATCTGCCTCAATTCCAGATACACATCATGGTTCTGTGACACTAAAATTCTAACTATCTGTTTGAACGAGTGATTTTTAATATTTTGCCCTACCACTGAAAAACCATCGTGCACTTTCTTTAATGCAAAGTTGGTTGGTATCTTCTCAGCCCCACTGACTCCCAGATCCCAGATTTTGTAAAATAACCTTGTTAGAGGATTTTCTTTTTTTTTATCAGAATAGGAATTGTAGTTTTCCTTTTGTTACAGATAATCTCAGGGGTTTTTTAGGACCAAATCCCTAATCCAAAATCACAAAATCACATGTTTATTCCTCACTTTCTGCCCATAAAAGTTAAGTATCTATCGTACTTCTGTGTGTTAAAGAAGGAAAAAATGGAAAATCCTGAGACATAGACACTTCTTTTAATGACAAAGCACTGACCAGCTAGGGAAGAGATCTATCTTCTAAGGTTGGGAATTACTTGGTGGTAGTGTGAAGAATGTGGTGAGTGCCATATTCCCACTGAAATCTGTGAATGCATCACCTGATCTCCAGGGATAGGTCTGCAGTGGTCAGAACTCTTCATTTGATTTAAGTGGCCTGTAAATTTTTCCTCCTGTTCCAAGCTTGGCACTTACAACCTGCTTGTGGCAAATACATGTGCTTTAAAAGCTGAGCACACCCATATGTGTGCATATGTCATATGTGTGCATCTGTCTTCAAGGTCAGAACCTTAAATGCAGCTTCACAGTGCTGTGTTCCCTGTCGTGCAGGACAGCACTCACTGTCAGCCCTGTGTAAAAGGACTCTGCTTCTGTTGCAGAATATGTGAAGAATTATGAAGTATTTGTGTTAAATCAGTGACTTTTCCTTTATGCTCCAGGATCTTCTCAGATGCAGAGTTTTGACATCAGGAATTTTTGAAACCAAGTTTCAGGTGGATAAAGTAAATTTTCAGTAAGTATCTTTTTTTAATCTTTTTATTTTCTTTTCTTTTTATAATACAATGCAGACAAATACCAGAGTAAATTGGATGACAGTCTACCACATAGTCACTGAGACTACTGTAATTCTCAGGTTGATGTTCCATAGAAGTACTTTATGATTTTTTAGTTTAGTGGTCTGGCTTTATGTAGAAATGCAAATTGGTGTGCAGTTTTCTGCTAGTATTTTAAATCACAAAGAATAAAATGTTTTAAATCTAGTTTTATTAATGCCATTTCTGAGTATTTGATTCATTGCTAGCTTATATAGTGAAATAGTTGACAAGAATCTTTGTATGTATCTAACAGAAAATGCACGTTCTGTTACTGTCCTGGGTTAGAAAGATTGCTTGACCCAAACAAAAACTGCCAAGTTTTAGCCTGGTCCTGTTGACTTTACATCTGTGATATTTGTTTCAGCAAAGGACTTGTTGTAGGATCTTTTTTAGTGTCTTGGCTTGTAAGGGTGAAAATGAATCTGCAACATACAAACACCAGAATTTCTTACCTTCAAGTGTAGGTGTTAGTGAAAGTAAACAGAATTCTGGTTTGTGATGAAAGCTCTGTGTGCAAGTGCCACCTGTTCAGGTTCTCATCACCCTCCATTCCTCTGAGCTGCTGTGACACAGAAGAGCTACAATTTCTGTTTGCATTTGGGGAAAAAAATAAAAAAAACACAACCAAACACAAAATGTATTCTCACTTGATTTATGTCTTTGTCCTTAGCATGTTTGATGTTGGAGGGCAACGA
This sequence comes from Chloroceryle aenea, assembly GCA_013399075.1. NCBI lineage: Eukaryota > Metazoa > Chordata > Aves > Coraciiformes > Cerylidae > Chloroceryle > Chloroceryle aenea. The sequence continues at coordinate 36,999 of VWZY01001079.1, read as the reverse complement.
GATGAACGCCGGAAATGGATCCAGTGTTTTAATGGTATGATTAGAATTTATGTTTAGTTTATAAAATAGTTCTCTGCAAAATTTTAATGCCCAATCTTATTTTTCTCACTGGGTGAAAGCCATCTTCTTTTCCATGTAGCTTGGTAAGGAATTATCTGAACAGTCATAAGGGTTGGAATTTTTCTTAACATGTAAACTTCTGTAACTGCATGGAATATCTTTAGGAAGAATGTAGGTGGAAAGGAATTCCAAGTTTCAGAACTCACCATAGCTTGTCTATTTTCTTCAGCTTCCCTCTCTCCATTTAATTAGTGTTTTTTTGTGGTAGGTTTGTGCATTATTTGCTAACTATCCAAGCTGTATTCTGTCTTCCAAGGGAAGGTTTACATCCATTTGTGCCTATACAACATACACGATTACAGGGTAAAATCAGAACACCATCTTTTCGTGCACAGTCGCAGCCTCATTGCGGTGTCATGGGCACTTCTTTCTGAATCAGCCCCAACCCACTGATGCAGTATGAGACTGTGGGGAATATGTCTTGTGAGACATGGTGTCTTACGCAGTGTGTAATATACTACAGCATTGTGTAGTGCCTCCTCAAAATGCCCTTGTCAAAAAGTGGATGATGGAGTTTATAAATCTGCACCTTTCCGGGGAGCCATACGTATTCATATAATTTCTTGCAAACCAGCCCTGAGGGGAAGGCACTTACTGAAGATCTATAAACAAATGCCCTCATTTAAGTAACCTGCATGTAAGTTGGATTCCTTGGAATACTAACACAGCACCAGCCTAGATATGAGTAAGACCTGAAAAGTCTGCAGGCCTTTTGTAAGTCTGGAGTCTTTAACACTGGGTCCCAACAGTTCAGGTGATTATATTCTAACTCCCATAAATGTAAATCAGGTAGTTTTGTGTGTATCCTGGAGCATTATGTGTACCTTCACTACAGCTGTTATTTAACTCTGTACCTCTGTTGAGATGTGAATTCTTTCTCCATGCAAGTTTTCTTAAAGCCAGAGTTGGTGAAAATATTTTTGTCCTTTTCTTTGTTGTTTGGACAAAATATTTATGAAGCTATGCAAGTCTGTCTGTCTTTTTGTAGAAAAGTTATGATAAGATCCTACAGAATAAAGTAGAATACAACTTAGAATTCATCATATTTTGCCAGAGTTACTGTCCTAGTGTCACGTGAACACTTGATGTATGTGTGGAACTACTGTGCAGTATTTTCTTCTGTGCTATTAATAAGGGATTCGTTTGGGTGTTATCTCTGCTCCTTCCGTTTCCTGTTCACTCATGATCTGACTCATCTCTTCTGCTGTTGATGTCTGAGGTAGATGAGCCTGGAAGTCAGTGTAAGGGGTCTGGAGCAGCACAGCCACACAGAAACAGAGAGATCTGGATTCTGTGATCCTGGGAATATCTCCCCGGAAAGAGATGGGGGCCTCTGAGCAGTTTAGTACACTGTATGAGGACTAGAGCAAGTAACCACGCATTCACAGCAATCTACTAGTTGTATTATTACTATTCACACACATCAGAAGTGCCACTTGTACTGAGGTCTTCCCCCAAGGGCCACCCTGTCCCTTCTTGATAACTGAGCTGAGTTGCTTTTTAAATTTCTTTAAATTCTCCTGGCTTTCTTCAGTTTCTCTCTCTTGCATCTGTTCCTTTCTTTTCTACATTTTCTGTCATTGTCAGCTTCTGTTCTGTGCCCTGCCTTTCCTACCTTCAATAGCTGCTTCACTTTCTTTTTTTATTTCTGGTACATTGAAAGCTCTCAGCAGTAGCATTCCAGCCTGTCCTCTTCAGATGCTGAAAGTCTGACAGCTTTTTATGGAACTTTTGGATTCCTGGATGTTTCTTCTGAAGTTTGTCATTAACTAATGGGTGTTTCTTGATCTAGACGTGACTGCTATCATATTTGTGGTGGCGAGCAGTAGCTACAACATGGTTATACGAGAGGACAATCAGACCAATCGGCTTCAAGAAGCACTAAACCTCTTCAAGAGTATCTGGAACAACAGGTCTGTGAATTGGAAGTTTCCTTCTTCATATCACATAAATTAGCAATCTGTCTTAAACTATAGTGAAGACTTGTGTACTGGCCTGGCTAGGATAGAGTTAATGTTCTTCATAGCAGCTCACATGGTGCCATGGTTTCGATTTTGACTGAAACAATCCTGGTAACAGACTGATGTTGAAGTTGTTGCTGAACAGTGTTTGTGAAGTTTCAAGTCCTTCTTTCTCACTCTGCCCACCCCAGTCAACAGATTGCAAGTGCACAGTAGATTTGGAGGGGACATGGTGGGCAGATGACCCAAGCTAACCAAAGAAGTATTCCATTCCATGTGACATCATGATCAGCAATGAAAGGGAAAAGAGGGGGGGCTTTAGGAGGGTTTCCCATCTTGCTGGGTATTGGTCTACCCATGGGAGGTGGTGAGTGATTGCCTTTGCATCACTTTTGTTCTCTTCTCTCTTCCACTTAATCCAATTATTATTATTATCTCAAATCCAAAATTTTCTTGCTTTTATTCTTCCTTTTCTTTTCCTCCATCCTGCTGAGGAGGAAGGGGAGCGAGCAGCTGTGTGGTGCTTCACTGCCCACTGGGGTCAATCCACAGCAGCAGCATAACCTGTGTTACTTGCTTCTCAGGGGGCAGTCCAGGCTCGTCTTTGATCCCAGCTGCCAACCTGTTACCTTTATGTCTGATGCACTCATCTAATTGATGAAAACTCTGGAGAGTCACAAATTGGTAGTTGCCGTATAGAGGCTAAAGGAATTAAAGCAGAGTAGCACACTAAAAAGTGGGTATGTTCACCTAGTTGATGTGCCTGGATTAGCAGTAGAAAGTCGGCAACTTTTATTGCTCATGTTAGAAGCATTCAGCCTGAGTTCAAGGTGTGTACACCTGGTATCACACCATTAGATTCAGGTATAAAAGGAACCTGTCAACACTGCTGTAGTGACTCTTGTCTCCAGAACTGGATTAAGTTTCTTTATGCTGCATGACCCTAGCTGTGCCTTCTCAGAGTGTTTGCTTTCAATTTTGTACAGGTGGCTACGGACCATTTCAGTAATTCTTTTCCTGAATAAACAAGATTTGCTAGCAGAGAAAGTTTTGGCAGGGAAATCTAAAATTGAAGACTACTTTCCAGAATTTGCTCGCTACACTACACCAGATGATGGTAAGGCTTTTAAATTCTATTATCAATTTATCATTTCCTTTTAGTCATGTTAGTATTCTCCTTTTTTTTGGTAATTCCATCCAAGACTTGGAAACTCCTGAGTAGATGTAATCTTCATTGTCTTTCAGACAAAATGTAATGTTAAATTTTAGGTATTAATAATAACAGAATCTTGTCTTTTGTACATTTAATATAGTAATAATTTCATCATGCCAACACCCTGAGTTTATGCTTGTGTAGACCACAGTACAGCTTGTGACAAGTGTAGAATCATAGAATTGTTCTGATTGGAAGAGACCTTTAAGATCATCGAGTCCAACTGTTAACTCAGCACTGCCAAGTCTCCTACTAAACCCAGGAACGGGGACTCCACCACAGCCCTGGGCAGCCTGTTCCAGGGCTTTGAAACCCTTTTGGGAAGAT
>VWZY01001079.1:4919-20257 GCA_013399075.1 Chloroceryle aenea | reverse complement strand
CGGGGCTGCTCAGACCTGCAGCGACAGCCGGTAGTTCGGCGGCGGGCCTGAGGCGGCCTGTGGCGAGGAGCGGTCTGCCGAGCAGAGAGGGCTGCTCCTGGGGGACGCTGCCTGCTCCCCGGCTGGGTATGGAGGAGCTCTGGGGCCCTCTCGCTCTCCGAGACACGTCTGGGGCTCCGAGCTGAGGCGGAAAGCGCTGAGCCTAAAGGTGGGCGGGAAAGTGTTCCCTAGGGTGGGGCCTGGGGCTTGAGGGGGGTAAAAAGGAGGAAAACAACTGCGAAAAGGCACTTGTTTTTGGGCCTTTTCTGTTAAGAAGTCACATTTCTCTGGGAAGCAGGTCTCTCCTTGCGGTAAAACGTGGCATGCGAGTTTCTATGGGCAGAAATAGCCTAAATATGGGAGTATAGGAGAAAAACAGGGTAATAGAGATGGCTGACTTGACTCTGCTTGCGAATAGCAAGATGATGAGGATGGGGAGGGAGAAGATGATGCTGAAGTTCAGCAAGAATGCCTGAAGAAATTTTCAACCCCAGACTACATAATGGAGCCGTCTATATTTAACACGCTAAAGAGGTGAGTGTAGCCTTATGGGTATTACAGATGCAACGTTGTCACTTTTTATGACAGTACGTGTGACAAAGTATAAATGATGCTATGCTTTGCAATACAACTTTCAATTAGTTCTTTTCTAATCCTTTCATCAGATATTTCCAAGCAGGAGGTTCTCCAGAAAATGTTATCCAGCTCCTCTCTGAAAACTACACAGCTGTGGCACAGACTGTGAATTTGCTGGCAGAGTGGCTCATACAAACAGGTACGATAAATAATACAGTACAATTTGGCTCTGTGGTGTTCTTCTGTCAGAACTCGCTGAATCGGTGGCAAATATGATCATACTCGGTAAGCAGCTCATCATAAAGCTGTCATCCTGTATGTGTGTTTAGATCCTGTATGGATCATTATAAAGTCATCTTGTATGTATCCTAAATTCTTTCTAATAATACTTGTATTCTGCTCAGAGAATAAGTGAAGCAATCTTCTGGTGAACATTTTGAAATGCCCACAAATGGTATTATTAAAAGGGGTAACATAATTGAAGCAACTGTATAAACTATATTTTCTTTTTGTTTTCATGCATAAGGGCAAGGGTACTGTCACATAGATGCTGTTAGCAATATTTGGTATTTAGTAACAGTGTTACATAATTAATAGTGTAAAAACAAATTGCCTTATTGCTAGTTACTGTTCCCTTTCAGTAGACCAGTGGTTAGATGAGAGATTCTTACACAGGTGCCTGTATTCTCTGAAACAAGAACTCTTGTGTTACCAGTCTGCTTAGGAATTCTTCCACAGCCCCTTGCAAGATATGTTCAGCATTATCTTGGGGTATCTTTGTCCCTTTGCTAGTGTAAGTCTTTGTTTATATATTACCNAGTCAGCGCCCGCCCGGGCGTGGCGCTCCGCCGGCTGCTGCAGTACGTCCCGCGGCGGGGTACGCTGTGGGGAGGGCGAGTCCCCACCGTCCCGAAGCGCAGAAAGGTGGCGAGTATCCCAGCTTTGAGAGCAGTGCTGGTCCCTGATCCCTCTTTCCCCGGCCCTGCCTGGCGGCGGCGGCAGCTCCACCCTCTCAGCGCCCGCCATTCCGCGCCGCTCCGCCCAGGGGGCCGGTCGTGGCCTGGTTCCGGCCGTCGCCACGGCATTTTCGGCCTGGGGCGGGACGGGAGGAGCTATGGAGGACGCCGATTACTTCGAAGGCAGCGCGGCGGAGTGGGGGAACGAGGCGGACGGAGGGACGGTGAGTGCTTGCGGGGGGTGGGGCGGCNTGCAATACAACTTTCAATTAGTTCTTTTCTAATCCTTTCATCAGATATTTCCAAGCAGGAGGTTCTCCAGAAAATGTTATCCAGCTCCTCTCTGAAAACTACACAGCTGTGGCACAGACTGTGAATTTGCTGGCAGAGTGGCTCATACAAACAGGTACGATAAATAATACAGTACAATTTGGCTCTGTGGTGTTCTTCTGTCAGAACTCGCTGAATCGGTGGCAAATATGATCATACTCGGTAAGCAGCTCATCATGAAGCTGTCATCCTGTATGTGTGTTTAGATCCTGTATGGATCATTATAAAGTCATCTTGTATGTATCCTAAATTCTTTCTAATAATACTTGTATTCTGCTCAGAGAATAAGTGAAGCAATCTTCTGGTGAACATTTTGAAATGCCCACAAATGGTATTATTAAAAGGGGTAACATAATTGAAGCAACTGTATAAACTATATTTTCTTTTTGTTTTCATGCATAAGGGCAAGGGTACTGTCACATAGATGCTGTTAGCAATATTTGGTATTTAGTAACAGTGTTACATAATTAATAGTGTAAAAACAAATTGCCTTATTACTAGTTACTGTTCCCTTTCAGTAGACCAGTGGTTAGATGAGAGATTCTTACACAGGTGCCTGTATTCTCTGAAACAAGAACTCTTGTGTTACCAGTCTGCTTAGGAATTCTTCCACAGCCCCTTGCAAGATATGTTCAGCATTATCTTGGGGTATCTTTGTCCCTTTGCTAGTGTAAGTCTTTGTTTATATATTACCAGAATTGTTTTACTCTAATCTCAGAAATGTAGAGCTACTTATTACTACTTTCAGCATTGTTGTGTAGTGTATTATCAAAGCTACTGATAACCAATATGTTAAAAAATTGGACATTAGCCTGTAGTAAGGAGGGTTTGTGTATCAACCCTGGTTATCCCAGGTGGTGTGCCTAGTAAGTCTTTTGAGATCATCAGCCTTGCTGTTTACACAGATGATAAGGAGAAAGATGTGGGCTAGTATGATGTGCCTGTGGTCCTAAACAATCTGTATTTATGAAAAAGGTCAGGAGTCTATAAATCTGTGTTAGTGTGGCTTGTAGTAGAACTGATAGCCCTCCTCTCATCTTCTCTGTATTGATAAATTTCTAAGCTATTTATATTCTCATTGAAATCTTAGGATATTGCTGCCATGTTTGATTGGATTGCATCTGCCAAGTTTTTTGTTCCTTCTATGCAGGTGTTGAGCCATTGCAAGTTCAGGAGACTGTAGAAAACCATTTAAAGAGCTTACTTATCAAGCATTTTGACCCTCGGAAAGCAGATTCCATCTTTACAGAGGAAGGAGAGGTGTGCATGGAATCCGTGTTGCTATCTCTACATGAGTGGATCCTTCATAGATGCCTTCATCTGATGGAGTAGTAGATGGTGGGGGAAAGGAAACTGTTTTCAAAGCTCTTTGGTTAAGAAACAGCTGGTTTCAGAAAGTCAGCTGTATCTCACTGGAGTCCTCAGTGGCTTAGAGAACTTAGAAACTTTGAATGCATCCTCCTTTGGAATTAAGTTCTGTATAACAACTCACAGGGCTCCTGAGAGGTAAAAGGCTTACTTTTAATGATCTTGCTAGCTAGATATTCTTACATTTCTCTCTATTGATGTAATCTTTTTCAGACTCCAGCCTGGCTTGAGCAAATGATAGCACATACAACATGGAGAGATCTCTTCTACAAGTTGGCAGAAGCCCATCCTGACTGTTTAATGCTTAATTTTACTGTGAAGGTAGTGTAATCAAGTCTAATAAATGAGTATACCTACAACGGATAACTGTTCTGGCATCAAATATTGGCTGTGGCCTGTTTCTTTATGTATTCCTACTAATACTGCTTATTCAAATGTCAGAAGAGTACAAGTATGTGTTGGTGGGAGGAACTGTGTTACAGGTTGCAAGTAGGAGGTGGTGTTTTCCAGCTTGAATTACTGCTTTTTGAGGTTTTTGTTGGCTTTTATTGTTTTATTTTGTGGGGGGGAGGGGGCGAGGTGTGTGGACTTCTGGTGCAGTGGAACAGTCAGTTTTGTATGTTTCTGTGATAGCCAAAAAAATTTACTGTACTGTACAGAGTACTGACTGTACTCTGAAACATTTTTATATCATTATAGCTGTTTGCTTTAGTTTTGCTACATCTCTGTTAGTTTTATAAACATGAATTCTAGTAAGTGTATGCGGAGACAAACCTTACATTCTGTGTGTTGTTCTAGACCTGTCAGGATATCTAAAATATCATGTAAATAAGACAAATTTTCTGTGATATTCTTGCTTTCATAGCTTATATCTGATGCTGGATATCAAGGTGAAATAACCAGCGTTTCAACAGCATGTCAGCAACTAGAGGTATTTTCCAGAGTCCTACGTACATCTTTGGCAACAATTTTAGATGGAGGAGAAGAAAACCTTGAAAAGAACCTCCCTGAGTTTGCTGTAAGTTAGTTGGGTTGGATTTTTTTTTACGTGGAAAGAAAATAGTGTTTTCCTTTCCATTTATGATATACAAATCATTGCCATCAAGTCTTACAAGATATTATGAAGAGAAGGCATATCTGAGTTAAAAAAATAGAAATGTATGCTCTGATAATTCTGTGACCAAGAATTCCTTGGGTTCCTTGCATAACTCTTCTTATATTTATTAAATGATTGTAAAAAGGTGAAGATAGAACCGTGGTCCCTTGCATTTAATGCAAGGTGTAAAGATCAGGCTAGTCAGTCCTCTGCAAATGAAAATAATTCTTTCAGTGTGCAAGTTGTCATCTGAATCAACCTGGCATATATTCTGTGTTGTGAAATAGCATTGTGACAATCAAAGTTCTCAATTTAGCTATTTCTTCTTAACGTGGTGTCAGTGCATACTGATACTGTACTGTGCTTTTCTGTACTTTCTTCCTGGCTGTTGGGTTTTTTATTTTCTTGTTTAGTTGTTTGTGGTTTGTTTGTTTGTTTTTTTCTTTCTTTTTTTTTTTTCTTGTGATTAGTAGATTTCAGTGAAATCTTTGCTGTTAGGGCAGTGTAATCACAGAAGTGTACTTGCATGTTTCTTGTGGACTGGTAAGATTTTTGCTGTGTGCTGTTGCAGAAAATGGTGTGCCATGGTGAACACACATATCTTTTTGCTCAATCTATGATGTCCATATTAGCTCAAGAAGAGCAAGGAGGGTCAGCTGTCAGACGGATTGCTCAGGAGGTTCAGCGATACGCTCATGAGAAGTAGGTGGGAGTTTTATATAATTAATGAAGTGTAAGTCACTGGAATTTGTAAACTACTTGGTTTTGCTTGTTCTTGATTACCTTTACCAGCAAAAGGAGAATTCGTAGCTGCAGCAGAGCAGTTCTTGTAGCAATCTTTAATTTGTAGAACAACAGAAGAGTTCACTGTCCTGTACTGGGAGACCTGAAATGAGAAGAGCAAAGAACTGACATTTCTGTCTATTGAAAATTATATATTTTTATTATGCTGTGAATATTTTAGTAACAAGGGAAGTACAGGCCTGTATTATTATTATGCAGGGCAAGGTGTTCTGCAGTAAGGCAATAGTATGTGCCCTGTTGACAGAATGAAGGTAAAACTAAAATGTCCAAATTGAGGCATTAAGTTGCTATGTATGTTTGCTCTTCATCCAGAGGCCATGATGCTAGCCAGATCACTTTAGCACTGGGTACTGCAGCCTCCTATCCTCGAGCGTGTCAGGCTCTGGGTGCGATGCTATCCAAAGGAGCTCTGAACCCAGCAGATATCACTGTCCTGTTCAAAATGTTTACAAGCATGGACCCACCTCCAGTAGAACTGGTTAGTAGTTATCTTTTTTATAACCTCAGAAACTTCTGTTAAAGTAACACTCAGAAATAGGAGGTCGTGTTCTGCTGCGTGTTGTATCTACACACGCACAAAAAAAATAGAATTTAACACTCAGACTCATCCCTCTACTATTTTAAGTAATGTCTAAATGTGAAACTACTGCTTTAGTTTAATAAACAAACCAACCCACCCAGTTTTGCTGTTTGCTGTAAGCAGTCCTAAATAGGCTAAAATGCACAAGCTGTGTTTTTAGTCACCTCTCATAATTCTCAGGCTCTAATAAACCATTCCTTTCCTTCACAGATTCGAGTACCTGCCTTTCTGGACCTTTTCATGCAATCGTTGTTTAAGCCAGGTGCTAAGATCAACCAGGACCACAAGCATAAATTTATTCACATACTGGCATATGCAGCTAGTGTAGTAGAGATGTGGAAAAAGGTAACGTTCAGTTTTGTGAATAACATTAATTTTAGTTAAAGTGGTCTGACTGTGCTGAAGAAAATGCATGGTTGTGGAGTTACTCAGGTTAAAATAACATATTTGACTTGCTTTACTTATTTTAGTATGAGATGTTTCTGGCTTCAACTGAAATGACTGAAAAATGTAGATCCTGATGGTCTAATAGTATAAAAGTCAGAGTGCATTGAATATTTTTGTTCCCTTTCCCCAAAGGTTATCAGAAGCAGTTCCATGCTACTAGAATCATATGTTCTTTTTCAGAGGAGGAATTTGATTCTATGAAGAGGATAAAGTATTTCTTTGGGATCATTGTACTTAAGCTCCCTGATAATTATTTCTTCTGTAGCTTGAGAAGACTCTTTTGAGTCTAAATTTTGAGAAGCATGATGTAATCTTAGGGTGATCACAGATTACGATTCTTTCCCCTTAATAACTAAAGACGTCCAGTATAGTCACTACTCTTGCTTTCAAACTGTGCAATTTTTCAGAACAAGAGAGTCAGCATAAACAAGGATGAACTCAAGTCAACTTCAAAAGCCATTGAAACTGTTCATAATCTGTGTTGCAATGAGAACAAAGGAGCATCAGAGTTGGTTGCAGAACTGAGCACTCTCTATCAATGCATCAGGTGAGTTTTTGGAAGGAAAGTATTATTTAGAAGGTTCAGTACTGCTAAAGAGAAATGCCTTTGTGGGCTACTCTCTGAGAGCATCCTCATTGTAGAATTGTTTGGGGATATTTTTTTTTTTTATGCTCCCATGCTGAAGTGATCTCCCTTTCCTGTAGGTTCCCAGTGGTGGCAATGGGTGTTTTAAAATGGGTGGACTGGACAGTGTCAGAACCACGATACTTCCAGCTACAGACAGATCACACTCCAGTTCATCTGGCATTACTGGATGAGGTAAAGTGTATATAAAAGCCTGCTGGTGAGTAAGAGCTGTTTTGATGCTTTTAACTAAAGTACATCTAGTTCACTGAATGCCTGTCATTTGTAGTAAGTCAGTAAACACACAGAGATTAATCTCTTTCTATTCAGAGTTAATTATTTGGGTTTGTCAGCTCAGCATTACGTATGCTAGGAAAACTTAGGCTTTTATCAGAGAAAGAAATGGTGGACTCCTTTTCAAAAAGAATCTACATCTGGCATTGAACATCAGGGTAGACTTGCCTAATAAAAACTGGTGCACTGGGTTTTAAATTGATGTTCTGAGGTGCTAACTTTCCTGTTGTCTTTGCAGATCAGTACATGCCATCAGCTGCTTCATCCTCAAGTTCTACAACTTCTCATCAAGCTCTTTGAAACAGAACATTCACAGCTTGATGTAATGGAGCAGGTGATTCTCAAAGGATTCAGTAATTGTGGTCCTTCATATTAGTTATGCTCATTCAAGATAGTAGGTTTTGCTGTCACAGCAGTCTTACCAGTTCAGTTTTGGAATGTGGTCATGGTTAAAATGTAACATAACACACATTCATTCAATAAGAATGAGTAATAAAAACTGCACGGTTTTGAGAGGAAGTGCTAATCTGTTGGTTCTTCCCTTCCTGTGCCATCAGCTGGAATTGAAGAAGACTCTCTTGGACAGGATGGTGCATTTGCTGAGTCGAGGATATGTTCTGCCTGTTGTCAGCTACATCCGTAGATGCCTGGAGAAGCTAGATACAGATATTTCTCTCATCAGATACTTCGTTACAGAGGTGAGTAGCAAAAAATTTATTTACTAACATACAATTGATATTAAAGTTTATTTCTATATGTGTTTAAATATTAAATCAGCTTGTCTCAGATTCAAAAGTATTTCAAGGTATGAGATCAGATTGTGAGCAGTGTATCTAATATAAGGATTTACTAGGATGCGACTTAGTCCTGCTGACTCCTGAAAACATTAAAGTACTGGATAGAATTCCAAAAGAATAGATAATTAATAATTATGTATATGGAGAACAAGAGGTCTTAAGCACAACTACTTGTATCCTTTCAAGACTAATATTGTGGATTAAATATTGTCCCTACTCTTCCTTTAACTGAAAGAATAATCCATTGTTTGCTCTTCCAGGTGCTCGATGTGATTGCTCCTCCATATACTTCAGACTTTGTACAGCTTTTTCTTCCAATTTTGGAGAATGAAAGTATTGCAGGTACTATTAAAACAGAAGGTGAACATGATCCTGTCACCGAGTTTATAGGTAAGTCACATTTATTCCTTGCACATCTGCTTCTATTTGCACTTGTTAATTGCAAATAGTGTTTAGGAGGAGGATTGCTAAAAACAGGAATGCCTGCCAGATACATTCACAGATAGGCTCCTAAAAGGGAAGTTATGTTTAGCAATTTTCCTTTAATGAAGAATCTCTGGGTAGTGAGGAACTTGGAGACAAATTCTGTTTTTTGAGAATGACCACTGTAGGAAGGGAAGTAGTCTGTCATAATACACTCCTGTCCTAAAGGAAAAGCATCTGTCAGAGCATAAAATCCTAATTATTTACATAATGCAGATATCCACATGCAAATAGATAAATCAGAGTAATCTTACCTCTTTTTTTATTTTTTTCCCCTCCTCTTCCTCTCCCCCCCCTTCCTTTTTAAGCTCATTGCAAATCTAACTTTATTATGATGAACTAAGCAGTGGAAAATACCAAGAATGCAAAGCACATGCTCACTGCTCTGCCATACTCTCCACAAGTAAGGTTCTATAAATGGGCAACACAGGGGCAAAAAAAACCCACCCAACAATACCAGACCAAGGAAGAAGGGGCTGAAGGGCATTTGACTTGCATCGTGACCTTCATATGAGAGGACTGTTGATATGCTTTGGAAAATGGAATAATACTGAAGGATTTTCTGTTGTTACACAAATCACTGTAAACGTGAATGTGCTGAAGGGGCTACAGGCAAGAAACAGATTTATTTTAAAGAATGGGGAAGGTAGTTCCTCCAAGAACACTTTGCAGGCAGTTCTCTGAAGACTGGCTCTTGAATGCTCTAGGTTTTGATGTTGTGAGATGTTAAAAAAGAATTTGCGTGATTATCTCTGTGCTGCAGAGAAGCCACAATGCCTCTTTCTAACCTTTGCAGTGTATTAGAATACTAAATATCTTACATATTTACTGCTCTGAAAAAAAAAACAACTAAACAAAAACTGCTTTGTATAACACAAGTGGAGTTGTAACAATCAAGGTTAGTTTTGCATTAACAGATGAATCCTAAGTGAGTGTGTTAGCTTTCAGAATCTATTTTTTTTGTTAAAATAGATACATCAAATGTTACTGGTAAGTTTCATTACCATGTGAGAACTCTGCTGTCAATGAATATGTGCAGAAATTCCATTACTGTTTTAGTTTTATACTTACTCTGTCCTGCTTGATGCCAAACATTGGGGGATACACCCAAGGTTCTAATTTACCTTTAAATAAAGTGGTTTGTTGATTTTGTTGTTTTTTTCAAAGGTTTTTTTTTAAGACTACTCTTTCTTTCTGTTCATTGGGATTTCTCTTTTGTACAAGCAAATACTGCTTAAGGTGTAAAGAAAAGCCCATTGTGCTTTTCTAAGGACATCTGTTTTCTGAAGAACCTACTTTCTAAAAGATGCTGACATTTTAAGTCCAACTGCATGTAAATTTCAAGGGAAATAATTCTTTTCTGTTGTCAGCTATTTGTGAATGGCAATGGGAATTCTTGAGACAGCAGCCAGTTGTATAGATTCTTACTACAAGGTGTGCATCTACCCTTTCCTCAGTCAGTCCCTCACTTACCTACTCCACTGTGAGTCTTTCAAGTCTCCTAGCCTACTGGACTGTGGCCTAACCTTAAGTCTAAAAGCATTTTCTCACTGTCACAATACTAAAAGCTGTGCTGTTTGTGGACCAAAATAATCAGAATAGCACAGCCACCTCAACTTCATTCTAGACACTTGTAGTCTTACTGTTAGGGGTCTTCACTGTTCAGCCAAACTTGCCTTCTGATTCAGGGCATGCTTCTTTCATAGGTAAAACCAAATTAAGCTGCAGAAACTACCCTGAGGGATGTAGCAGATACCTTGTCTTCATCTGCACCACTAAAAAGCTTTAACTTTAGGGAGGTATAATTCACAGGTTGGTTTGATTTATGCTATATTTTGGAGATTGGCACTTAAGTGGTGTTCCTGCAGCATCTGCCTGTCTCTTCTCTCCCTTGCTTGTTGAAGTTGGATGCTTCCTTGTAGCTTTTATCTTAATCTCCCGTGTGGGTGAAGGTAATTTAACTTGAAAGGTTGTTTGAACCATCACAGTTGCTGTATAGGCAGTGGTGTCAAGCAACCCTTTCACAAGAAAAAGTATCAGCCTGGGTGTAAGCTTTGGGTGGCCAGTCTACCATGTAAGACTGGTTGATGGGTGGAGCAATAGAATGCTGAAAACATGTATTAATAAACACTTAATACACATACAGTCATGTAAAAGTTCATTTATTAAATGTCATTAACAATACCAGGTAGCAACATTTGATTTGGCACTGATTTGCCACTTAAAAAGAATTTTCTGCCATCAAATTAGTGAAGAGATCTGGGTTGTGGAAACTTATACTTTGCCTCTTTAGGAGAAAAATGACACAGCAAGGAGTTTGAGAGCAAAGACAAGACATTCAGTAATTAGTAAGTGTTTAGACTGTCTTTTGATTAAAGCAATTCCTGTTATTTTGGTTGGATAAAAGCAACTGCATTATATTACATTTCCAACAACACTTTCATTAGGAGGCCAAGGAAACTGAGTCTTTTGTTTTTTAATATTATATGTCCAGATTTAGCTTTGTTTTTCCATCTTCATTGAGAGTTATTTGCTCAATACTGTCAGAAAAATATAAGTTCTACACCCAAATATTGAGTATAGTTTTCTCCTTCCCAGTATATCTATGTAATTTGTATTAACAAATATAAATAAAATGAAATACAGTTTCTGTGATTAAGTCAGTATGATTTAAATACCATGCATCAAGTCAGGCAACTTTTTCTTGGGTAGATTACTTTTTTTAACTTTGTAAATGCAGCTCTGTATTTAGTTTATTTTGAAGACATTGTTTGTTGCTCTCTAGGCTAATTTTCCCAAACTGCCTGATGGCATTGAATTGTCGAGTTTTAGACTACTGTTCTTTAAACAGAAAAAGGTTGTACTGGGAAGCTTTTGAAGTAGTTCCTAAACAGAAAGATGTGCAATACAGAATCAAGGAAGTATAACATCTCCATAGGCACAGTCCTCTTCAATAGCAAGATTGTAGTCTGCTCCTTTTCCACCTTTATATGCGCTTGTCACAATTCTCAGCCACCCTCTTTCACCCTGTAAAGAATTAAGTTTGCATTGTGAATTGGAAAACATGACTACAAAATGTGTATGCTCTTGAGTCTGCTCTCTTCCCAGTATGAACAATTTAAACAAATACAGGCATTTACTGAAGTATACACTGGTTTCATAGGGTAACCTTGTTTAAAGGGGCTGTCTGCTTTGGCAGATTTATATCCCCGTCTGTTCCAGGTACACGACTTTTGGCCTACAACTAATAGTGATTTACATTTGCACAAAATAGGAGCTGCATGTGTCCACAGAAGGGCAGCTGGGATTGAGTTGACAGTACAGGCAACTTTGGCTGAATATCCTTATCTTCAGCTTAGTTAAGTTTCATTTTTTGATCACTAGTCTAGCTTAGAGAAGTTTTACTTTTCCTGCCCATGGGCTATCTTTGCAGCTTCTCGTCTGCACATGAAAAACTTCTTTCCTCTAAAGTCATCTGCAGACTGGGTTGTTCCCACATTTCCTTACCCAGGGTTCACCCCATGAGTTACGAACAATCCAATATTCTGTTCCATTTTCTACACCCCAGCCAGCCACAGATATGATGTGATTCACCACAGCTGAGGGGTTGTACTCTGTATAAAGTCCTCCTGTGTAAGCATCCAACTTTTCAGTAGCCATTATGCCACAGCTGTAATGAAATACAGAAAGCATTTTTTTAATAAAAAGGGGCCAGTGCAGAGGCCTGGCTAAAAAAAAAAATAAATCTTCTGACTTCAGACTTCAAAGCTCAATTTATCTTCAAACAAGCTAAAGTTTGCATATTAGTGCAAAGCCAGTAGAGAAGCACACTTCAGTCAGGAGACTGGAGTTTCACATATATCAATCCCAGTATTACTAGTAGATAAACATTTTATTTTTTACCATTCAAGATTTTTTTTTACCTAATTGGTCCATTGGTATAGATTTCTGCCTTCATTTTTTCTCTTCCACTTACAGACCCATAGTCAGCAACTCTCCAGAGAGTGTAGTTCTTTATCACATGGCATTCCCCAAAAGTGACGCAAGTTCCACACTGGTTAAACTTCTTACACTCTACAACACAAAAGAGATTTATCACTGCAAGAAGAATATTTTCTTCAAGTCAATTAATGATACTACACTAGGCTTCTTTTCTTTTCAGATATTTGAGGCAGATATTAATAACCAAAGAGTAATTGCTAATACATTGAACTCAATTCCATTCTGGAAACCACATTAAGTCTTTACAATCCTTAGGTACTATTCTTTACTTCATAGGCATAAGTGCTTTGATGAGGAATGTTTCAGATGTGCTTTTCTATAGCTACAGAAACTATTCCAATCACACACGACCAGACAAGTGTTACAGTTCTCCTTCATATAGCTTGAGGTGACCCTTGTAAATATTTCAGTACGTTAGAGATTGTATATCATGGACTTAGAGATAAAATTAAAACAACATAGCTGTGCAAACTTGTCTGGGCATGACTTAATAATGCTGTGCTGTCTGGCTAGAGTAGAACAGACACACAGGCCTGTAAGGAAAGCCTGTTCTGTCAGTCAAACTGCAGGTACTGCACAGAAAGGCAGAAACCAGTACAGTGAAAACTATTACTTTTTTTAATATTAAGATCTGCTAATCCTGGGATGAAGTCTCCCAGCAAAGCAAATAAGCATTGTACTTTGATCCTTAGCTTGGTAGTTGTTGCAGGTCTCATCTGGAATGCCGTGGTCATGGGCGTACATCCAAACACCTGAGTGGTCACCACCTTCACAGGATCCTGCATCAGCACAGTCAATCACATTCTGAACAGAGAGGTAGGCAGAAGGCCAGGCACCTTTTCTCTTTATGTTGATTCGATCTGTAAGGATAGGAAGTTGAGGTTTGTTAGTGGAATACATGGGTGGCTTCACACTGCAACTCATGCTAAGACTGTCTCTCCTTGAGTCTTTAACCATCTGTAGGCAACAGTACTTGTGGTTGGAAAACCCTCTGCTGCTGACAGTGAGGCACAAAGCATGACCCAACTCAAACGGGGAGGATGAGTTATTACTGTGGGTTTCCATGAGAGGCTTTTTCCATTAAAAGCTCAGCAAAAATACGCAGATGAGTAAAATCTGCTGAAAGCCTCAAAGTGCCCTTGACCTCTTTTCATTCAAGTCACAGCTTTTGAAAAGTTCCAGCTCTGTTTCCTGGCTGTGAGAGCAAAGAGTTCTCTCTAGCCTCTCTTACAGGAGTCAGCGTTCATGCCTTAGCCCACGCAGAGAGTCATTAGCCCCTAGCTCACTATTGGTCAGCAGCTCATTGCCCTGTCATCTCAGATGGGCATTGCCACCCTGATGCCTTATTTGATCAGCTACAACTAGCTTACTTGGCAGAAAAGCTTCCCCATGAGTATTTATAAACTGCCTCTCACAGTGTATTAACAGTCTCGACTGATGCCACTGTAGTACCTTTAATCCTATTAGTACTAAGAACATTCAAATGTACTTGACAGAAGTGGGAGGCATTATCCCAACCTAGTCTTCCTGCAACAAGAGAAAGTAAAAAAACTACTATTGACAGCAAATAAAAAGAATCCTGATTTTTAAAATTAAGCTTTTATAAATTAATCTAAACTTAGCCTTGCAGAAATGCACATTTTACAGGTATATATGGAAGTTTTAAGCAGAGTTACATAATTAAGAAGTTACTGTATTTATCTATCCTGGTATTTCACTGTATCATAGCAGATTTCACATGTCTGTATTCTTGTAGCACTTGAGAATGGATCCTTTTTGATTCCTGCTGTCTGCTCACACGTGCACTCTTCCCATTTCCACGATTTCCTCATGATTTCCTCTATTTCTCCTTCAAAGTTAATCCTCTTATAGCCTCTCCCTGTGCCAACAGTGCTTCTGCAGCATGTTACTGTTGCATGCAAATCATCAGCTGTTCTCACTACAGAGAAGTTTCTCCAGCTGAAGCCTACTTCCCTTTTCCCAAGAACAAGGCTGCTATCTGCTGAAACGAGATTTATCTGTATGCTGTAGTAGTCAGTTCATTTAAATGACAGGGCTCCTGAAGCTAACACCCTGCAGGCCCTTCCGATGAGAGGCAGCTTCTTTCATTTCTTCATCTCCAGACATTGCTGGTGCAGCCCCTTGATGCTGTAGACACAGTGCAGCAAGCTGAGGGACCAGAAAAGGGAAGGGGACATGGTAACAACTTTTGCATCTGCTGTGACCATCACAATAGCGCCAAGAGGCAGAAAACCCAGTTCTTACACCAGGCCCTAAACCTCAGTTTGGCAGAAGCTGTGATGTACAAGTTTGAGAGGGTGGGGAGAGCCTCGCTCCAGTTGCTTCATCTATTGAAGCCACAGCTCCTTGCCTTCAGCTTGGGAATTCCCACTCTTCCTGGTATATTCCTGGAATCAGAATCATTTAGATTGGATAAGACCTTCAAGATTTGAGTGTGACCATTAACCCAGCACTGCCAGGTCACCACTAAACCACATCCCTCAACACCACATCTACACATCTCTTAATCCCTGGGCAGCCTGTTCCAGGCCTTTTACAACCCTTTTGGTGATTAATTTTTTTCCTAATATCTAATCTAAATCTCTCCTGGCACAACTTGAGGCCATTTCCTCTTGTCACTTGTTCCTTGAGAGAAGGGACTGACCCCACCTGGCTCCAGCCTCCTTTCAAGCAGTTGTCAAGAGCAAGGTCTCTCCTGAGCCACCTTTTCTCCAGGTTAAAACAGCCCCAGTTCCCTCAGCTGCTCTTCATTCACAGATGTCTTGGCCTCAGTTTTTGCTGCATTAATCACTGCAATAATTTGGCACCTCTTCCTTACACCAGGTGTTTTGTAAGATGAAGCTACTCCTTTGCTTTTCAAAAACTACAAATCATTGGGGTAGCCAGCTTGGCGGGCAAGCAGGCAGCACTCCACCCTCAG
>VWZY01001078.1:36911-47804 GCA_013399075.1 Chloroceryle aenea | reverse complement strand
TAGGTACTTGAGAAGAGGCAATGTGGAGAGCTATAAACCCTTGAGAAAGGTGAAAAATCCCAACTAAAGTTAGCTGCAACCTGCTCATGCCACTGGAAAGCTTACCTCTGCCTGCCTGTGGTTCTGTATGGGGTGAAGTGAGCTGGCAATGTCTGATTCAGTGCCGTGGGAGAAGCTGGTCATTCATCATAGAGATCACTTGTCACACGTAGTTGTCCTACTAAACTGACTTGCATTTTCAAGACTATAACTTCCCCACTCTTTCCTCATCTCTGCAGCTTCCCAGGATCTTGTCTGTTCTTTGCTTTCCCTCTCACAATTTGTGGTTCTCATGCAAGGGTTTTCCTCACACAATAAAAGGCACTGCCAGTTGCAACACTGGAAATGTCTGAGGAGGGGAAGTAGACAATAAATAGCAGAGTGTAAACATAACTTTTGCTTGAACTGATAACTCAGAAATTAGAGTTGACGTGAATTTCTGCCACATTTACAGGCAGGCACATCAGCCCAAGAATGGTAATTTTTCAGATAGAGATCTCCAAAGAACAACAATCCCAAAGGAGGAATTATCTTTCACACAGAACATAGGAGCCCAGTACTCTACTCTGTCAAGTCCATTGACATTAAAGTTTTATTAAGCTTAGTCTCCCCAGTTTGCCTTCCTTCCTGCAATTTGCTACTGCAGCAAAAATACTTCTTCTTAATCATTGATGTCTTTCCCAAAAGCAGAACTAACGCCTCATGGAAACCCTTGAAAACCTTGAAACACTTTGAAAACTGTATCAGGCTTATCCTACCCAAATATGTTTCCACACCTGCCTCTGGTGAGGAGTTGAGCTGCCAGTGCTAATGATGATTCACGGTGTATTTTCAACAATGTCCTTCCTTCTCTCTCACTACTTCAGCTTCCGACACCAGGCTGTCAAGACTACAGGGTAGTAGCAGGTAAAGCCCTGTATGTGCTCCAATTTCTGAGTTCAGTCCTTTGCAATGTTTGGGCTTGGGGTCTACTGTCATATATGTTTACATGCCTCAGGGCATGCCAAGGGTGTATCATTCTTCACTCTGGATATGTACAAGCCCATACCAGTAAGTGTGCTCCTTATTTGCTAGTACATCACACAAGGAGATGAGCAGTTGTATTCAAATCCTCTGTTTTCCTGGAGACGCCTGAATCTGCAATCCACCCTGCCCAAGTAGCATATTTTCCCACCGTGTTTCAGAGCCACCTCATAAATTTACCTCTACTGGCTGGTTAGCTTCACACAGTAGATTTCAACAGCAGGTGATCTAAGAAGTGAGTGTCCTAAACAGCAAGAAAGGGGACAGAAAAGGGCATAACATGCCAAGTCTCCCTCCTTCTTACTATGCTATACCCTTCTTTCCCAACCATCCCCTTCCTTCCGAAGGAAATTACTCACCTGGTTGCAGGCTGTAGTATAAGGTCAACATTTATGACTCCTTGGGAGCACTGTGCCTTCCTTGCAGACTTCATGGCATCTCTTACCAACTGGTTTTGGCACTCTGTACTTAAGTGTGCGGTATTTTCATGAGTATTTATCTTAATTACCTACCTTTCGTTATGCATATGAGGCAGTTTGACTTTAGGGCACTTGAAGGTTAGCTGAGTTCTCCCCATTTTCCTCTTCCTCCTGCCACTGTGCAGTATCTGTTATAATGGCCATTCTTCTACACTGTATAAATGGCAGATTTTGAGTCTTGTGAAGTCATCGGCCCCAGGGAATTATTTTGGCTAGAGGATTCCCCTAGTCTAAGTACATATGCTTCAAAAAGGACTGCCTTGTGTCTCTTCAGCCCATAGGTTTGCAACAGAAAGATACATTGCAGATAATATGTAAAATAGATAACATACATAATGCCTTTATCTACAGATAGATAGATGGATATGGATGTTTGTAATATATAGAATTACATACATAAATGTATATTTTTGCCCTTGCACCAAAAGCCAATGATTATTTTTGGTCAAACTTCTGATTGTATTTTTTCATCTAGATTTGGTCTTCATATTTGAAATCTGCACCAGTCTCTGAGAATAAATACATTGAAGAGGCATTACTATGGCTGTTGGAAGATATTTTTCTTCTAAATTCTGATATACTTAAGTGCTGCTCATTAATTTTTGTGTCCCAGGGGAGTGCCTGGAGCTTGCAGAATAATTTCCTTCCAACAACTTGCATAACATTTTGCACTGCACTTTGGATCCAAGCCAGGTTTTCAGGGTTATTATTTATTTCAACTAGTAAAAATGATTCTCAGCTGTTGTAAACCAGGGACATTCAAAGGACTTTGGTGGAGCTGTGCTTATTTGCCTTGGCAGCCCAGTGAATTGGCTGTAATAAGAACTAACATCACTGACATATCAGCTACTGTTGCATCAGTTATCAGTGGATTCTGAATTACTCAGGGGAGGAAAGGAAAAAAGGAGAAAGAAATCTTCTAACAAAGACTGAGTTAGCTGCCTAGCTCAAAACTCCAACTTTATAAGCCTCCACTTTCATGTAACTTCATGTTCACATACTCCCTTTTTTCCATTTTTCATGTAATCCATTGTCCTAAGTTGAATTAGAACNTCAAACTTCTGATTGTATTTTTTCATCTAGATTTGGTCTTCATATTTGAAATCTGCACCAGTCTCTGAGAATAAATACATTGAAGAGGCATTACTATGGCTGTTGGAAGATATTTTTCTTCTAAATTCTGATATACTTAAGTGCTGCTCATTAATTTTTGTGTCCCAGGGGAGTGCCTGGAGCTTGCAGAATAATTTCCTTCCAACAACTTGCATAACATTTTGCACTGCACTTTGGATCCAAGCCAGGTTTTCAGGGTTATTATTTATTTCAACTAGTAAAAATGATTCTCAGCTGTTGTAAACCAGGGACATTCAAAGGACTTTGGTGGAGCTGTGCTTATTTGCCTTGGCAGCCCAGTGAATTGGCTGTAATAAGAACTAACATCACTGACATATCAGCTACTGTTGCATCAGTTATCAGTGGATTCTGAATTACTCAGGGGAGGAAAGGAAAAAAGGAGAAAGAAATCTTCTAACAAAGACTGAGTTAGCTGCCTAGCTCAAAACTCCAACTTTATAAGCCTCCACTTTCATGTAACTTCATGTTCACATACTCCCTTTTTTCCATTTTTCATGTAATCCATTGTCCTAAGTTGAATTAGAACAGAACTAATTCTCTTCAGTGATTGTACTTGTCAGTTAAGGCTCTTCTAGCTAACTACACTACTATTTTCTCAGGCACTGTCTGTTTCTAGCAGTAATAACTCCTAATGTTTATAGTTACTACTAAGGATTGACATGCTCTTTCTTATATTTGTTCCTCTGCAGACCATGGTCACTGCTAAATCTTGCATGCCACATTGTGTGGTGCAGAAAGTAAAAGGCTGCACCTGCAGGGAGGAGCACATAGGACAGGTGACCCTAAACTGACCATATATGTCATATTCAGTATAAAGCTGAAGGACCACAAAGGTCAAGCTCTCTTCTTCAATGTCCAGCATCCCAGGAGAACTCTGTTCTGCCTTTGATCACAATCTGTGTGTTCCTGAATCCAGTTCCAGAATCCACATCCTGAATCCAGTTCCTGTTTTCCACGGAGTCCAGTTTGAGACTTTGCCAGCCCTTACCAGCAGCAATAGTGATGGTGGTGATGGAATTGCCATCAAGTGGGTTGGGTTTGATACTGGGTTTCTATACATTCCATTTTTTTATTATTGTTTTAATTAAAGATGTTTCAGTTTTCTTTTCCAATCCATAGTTTTCTCTCCCTTATTCCCTTTCTCTTTCCCTTTGGGAATGACATCTGTCATTCATCTGGTGGCTGGCTCAGCCCTAACACTTGACATCCAACCTGTGGCCACACAGTATTGACTAAACTCATCTTCTCTTACTATTGCAGCTAAGGCCCTTCTTTCACTAAAAAAGAACAAAAGGAAAGCCAATAGGCAGTTAACAAAGAAAGAAGCTTCAGTCAATGAAGTGGAAGGGGGAATGCTGAGGCAGTGATGCTAATAATCCCCATCAAACAGTGACCACTATTAACAACTGCCAGTGGCTTGAAGCATAGAAGAAACATGAAGAGTCAGGCTATTATGTCCTGCTGTGCAAATGTGTCAGGCTACCTTAGAGGTGACTGTTGTCTGACATGTTAATTCATGAAAATTCCGTCTCTTGAGTAGAAGGTATCTGGTCTACTATATACTCTGCCAAATAGAAGTAGAAACCTGTGGAAAAGGTTGAAATCGTGGACAAGTTCTTCCCAAACCAACTGACTCTTCATCTCAGCCATTGTCTGTTTGCAGAAGAAGCACATAATATTCACACTTCATTATGTCTGGATAAACATGAGCTATGCAGTTAGCTAAGCTGTGACTTCAGCTCCTTGCTGCATAGAGCATTTGCTTTTAAGATGTCCACTGGCTGGCAGACCCTGAGCCTGAGCCTCAGGTGTATATTGACCCTGAGTCAATCAACACCTGAGCTACACAAGCGTGGGAGATTGACCTTGTCTCTTCTCCACGTGTGCTTAACTCCTGATCTAAGCAAAGACAAACTGACACTGTCTTTCTAAGTGTTGTGGGGTAGGTGGGTGACTCCATGCTTCTGCTGTAATGATCTCTCTTCACAAAAAAATCTTTTTCCTTGACATATCTAGACAATGATGTCATTCTTCCCCTCAAATAAACATAGTTCCCAGGTCTCAAAATCAAAGACAATCTCTTCTCAGATTCCCCCTGAGATAGATACCAGGCTGCATATATGTGCTTGTTGTTATTTCTGGTTGATTTTTAATATGTTGCATTTGATTTTGTGTTTCCACATTCATCCTGGCAACCTGATCAATGTGTTAAATAATAGAAAACTTGAGGTGACACAGCTCAGCAGCAAGTTAGGCCTGCTAATATGACACAAACATTTATGTGATCTGTGTTTTCTGACCCCAAGACTCTTTGCAGTAGCTATAAATTTCAGCAGCCAATCAGGCCATTTATTACTTTTGAGGTATCAGCCTTTATGGACCAAAGTTTGACAGATACAGTTCAGTGTGGCTGCATTGACTTCAGTTAAGCAATATAGGATTCTGCTTACTGAAAATCTGGTCCTGCACCTTTTTCTTTCCCTCTTCTGCTTTCTCACAATCTCTGTAAGGAACCAGGAGGTCAAGATTTTCAAGCCTGCTAAGGGCATTGAATAATGAACCCACACCAATATTAATGGGCACAAGTCAGCAATATATCTTATCTGTTTTGCAAATTTCACCTTTAATGTTTTGCAAATTAAATTAATTCTGCAGGGATGGGGACTGATCTAAAACTATCTTAAGTCAAGACAGCTTTGCATTGCTTGGACAAGTTTCATAACCATCATGATGAGCTCCTCCCAGTACAATGACTTCTGCAAGTCTTTATACATTTACCCACAGAACCGAGTGGCTTCACATGTACTGTCTTTTTATTATGAATCTGACATGCTGGACGCTATAGACCTGATTCCGTAGCTATCAAGCATTTTATTCTAACCCTTTTAATGCTAAAAAAAAATCAATTGATTGCAGCTCATGTTTCCAACTTTATCTTACTCCTTGAGGTTAATATCACTGTTATTGGAAGAGCACATTGCAGAGCCTGCTTTTCTCTTCTGGGGTTATTTTTATATAGCACTTTTATCTCAGGAAACTTTTTTATCTTTGGTCTCCACTGGTGTTCAGTAACATTTTAACTAAGGCTTCAGTGCATGTGATGCCAGTTAGCCTTAGATTCATGCTGTCCATGTGAAAAGAGGTGAGTAAGCGAAGGTGGAGAGGCTGCATCATAGGGCAGAGATCAGGATTTGAGGTGGACATCATGTGTGCAGTGGCACAGTCTGGATACTGGACAGAATCATAGTCAGGTGAGGAGAAATAAGTAAAACTAGAGCACAAAGCAATCAGGTTTTCAAAATTTCAGATAGATAGCAAGCAAATTTAGCTTTCTTTCTTGATGCTTCCATAGTCCTACCAGCTGAGAATCATCTCTGCTGGCTGAACAGAGTGGACTCAGAGAGTCCTATAACATCTTGTGCTTCTTATTATGCCTGAGGTTATTGCCAAGATGCTCTCATTCTAGCTGACACTACACAAATTCAGAATTAAGTATCATCTTTCCAAATCCTTTGGGTTTAAGCATGGAAATAGTGAAAGGGGAAAAAAATTGACAGACCCAGCTGTGACAAAAGGTCTCAGAAATACCTACTGTTCCTCTGGTAGTTTTCTGGCAGGAAAAATACCTGTGCTTCAACAGTCTCAAGAGCACTCAGACCCTACAGTGAGTGCAGCATTCCTTTAAAGGACCTTGGTCAGATTTACTAAAGCCAGCTCTTACCAAGTGAAATAGATGACTTTACTCTTGTGTTCTGAAAGCAATGCATTACTTCCTGGAGCATCTCTGAGCAGCCCAGCTGCCAGCAAGGTGGGTCTGCCAAACACAGGCATAAAAATGTACCACCTGTGGTTGAAAGCACAACTGCATTGTGCTTGGATGTGCACCAGGGAGAGGGACAATGGACCCTATGTGCATTCCAGCAACCTCAGGGCTGAGAAGCAATTATTTCTACCCAGTGCTGCTGGAAGGGACAGAAAATGTTATGATGACATGAGGCAGCCAGCTAGCTTGATGAGTATGTTTATCATGTTGAGCTTGGCTCATCCCTGAGCAGAAGGAAGAAGCAGTGACAACACTTCCCAGAAGTTTAGCTGGCAATAGCAGTGATTAGTAATGCTTAGCAAAGTGCCTTTTGTCACATTTTGCTAACAAAGCAAGGGTCAGGTCCCTTCTGCTTTTTGGGATATAAATATCTTAATTAAATCTTTGAAAAAGAGAGAGAAGATCTAGAAGCCTGGAAGTTATTTTATTATTTCTTTTTTTATTTTTAGCATTAAAAGCATAACTCAAGTAGTGCTGGCACCAGGATGCATAATCCACTTACCAGGGCAGAAAAGACTCTGGAGCTGCACCACAAATGCATCATTTGATAACAGTAATGAAAAAGACAGCAATCTATATCTTCAAATAGCATTACAGCAGACTTGGTTTGAGGACCAAAGAAAAGTTATGCTGAATTTATGAGACAGATATCTCAAACATTTGAGACCAGTATTTTCTTTCCTCTTCTGTTTTGTTTCATCCTCCCTTTTTTTTTTTTTTNGTTGCTTTTTTTTTTTTTTTTTAATAATTTGACCCTTTGTTTGGGTCAGCTCTTAGCCCTGTAATAAGTACAATCTAGTTAAGAAAAGTCTTAGAGTGAAGTGGACCTGTCTGGCCTCATGGGCTAAGTGGGACCAGCCAACTCCTGCTCATTTAGCCTGTAGGCCTTGCTCCATTGATGCATCTCTTCATGGTGCACATGCTCTGAGATACAGACACCACATGGATCAGTGCCTCCAGTGTCCACCACTGATCTGGGGCTGGAAGAGCTACAGGGCCAGATGGATTCATAGATTCATAGAATATTTTAGATTGGAAATGACCTTTAAGATCAGCGAATCCAACCATTAACCTAGCACAGGAGAGACTTCATCCAGACAAGCACCAGACAGGATCTTCTCAAAAATAGATGTAGCATGTAATCTTTCTCCACCCCATGTCACAGTATCCATCACATGGCCACTAAAAGGAGCCTCCTAAAAGAGGAGCAAGCATTTTGAAGGAAACATGCAGGATCAGGAGGGAACAGACAAGGATAAGAAAGTGTAAGAAATGCTCTATTACTGTTTCAGAACAGTACTCTTGGCCAGTGTCCTGGTCCTAGCTGTGGCAGTAGGAAATGCTGACTAGGGAGAAGACACAAGCCCATCTACTTATATGAGTTTCTCAATTTCCTTTATAAGATAGCCTGCTGTCACAATGTTCTATGCCAGCAAGTTCAAAAAATTCCCTTCTGTACAGAAGCAGTTTCTTTTGGGCTTTTTAATCAGTCTCCTTGACTCCAGTGTTGATGCATTTGATGAGCTGTTTTTCCACTTTAAGCTTGTCCTCCACTGTACTGATTTTGTATGTGTCCATCTCATAGCTTTCAGCCTGGTCCCAGACTAAAAACTCCCAGATTTTTTTGTGTCCTTGAAAGTATCTTCTCCATCTCCATGGCCATTTTAATTTCTCTTTTCTTTCTGTTCTCTGCATTAAGTATGCCTTTCCTGGAGATGATCAGTACAAGACCTGCACTCTCTGCTCGAAATGCAGGTGCATCAAGTTTTTCCCATGCACATGGTTTTCCAGCTCTTTGATGGGCATGCTGAGTAACACTGGTGCCAGAACTAATCTCTGGATGACCTTCCATTAAGTCCCAAAAGGCAAATGGGGCAGTATTCAGCTTTACAAAACTACACTGGTTATTTCTCAATACACTGTGTTTACCTACGGCTCCCTGACCTTAGTCTTGACTGTAGACTTTTATCAGCTTCTAAGGAGTGCAGGTTCACCCATTGGTTGGTAGATCCAATAGCCATCTGACACCCTTGCTGTTTGCAATGACAGGCTATGTACCTCGGGCAGCAGATCTGCAGGTTCTCACCTGAGTTCCCATTCAGCCATCCAGTAAATGCCATCTGGTCACAGGAACTTGTTAACAGCTTATTAACCACAGAGACAGACACTTCTCAGGCTGTCAGGATCTTGGCACTAGTGCAGACCAGCACTTGTAAATTTTGCCCTCACTCCATCTCCTATCATCTGTCACACAGCCAGAATTGCAGGGAATATGTGTGCTCTCTACTGGTCCTTTCTTGAAGACACACCAAATGTTAGCTAAATCCACCTTGTAGGCCATGCCAGACTGAACACAGTGCTTTATCCCATCTCAGATCTGATAGACTCCTCTATGGTATTTCTCCTTCCCTGAGCCAGCAGACAATTTTTGTTATGAAGAGGGATAGCCAGTCCTTTCTCCATGTGTTCCTCTTCTCCTGAAAGGTTTCCTAGATCCTTCCCACTTACATCTTCACACCATCACCTACCTTATCCACAATTTGAGGCTCTGAATTTCTCCCCTGGCTCCTCGACTTCACAAAAGACAGGGTATTTCAAACAGTGTTACTATGGAGATTTCAGCCTGCAGCCTCTAGTTTCAGCACTGAAACAGTAAAGTTCACCTCCCAAGGCAAGAGTCACTTAAACAATGATTCAAAGGTGAGGCCTACTGAAGTGATGCAGAGAGGTCTACCTCATGATGAATGGACCCATGGAATTCCTGATACTTCTTGATATGACATTGTCAATGGAGATCTGGCCTCACAGATTCTCCATTCAGTGTTTTGCATTCCTCTAGCAGATGTCCTTGATTTCTTCAAGCATGTCTTGAGCCATTCTGACTAAGATCTTTGTGATAGCAGCTGGAAGGGCATCCTGAGCCTTTTTATGCTATGTGAAGGCTCTCAGAGGAATAGTTTTTCACCTCTGCATCTCCATAGCTTTTAACAATACAGGATTAACACTTTAACACTTTAATCACTTTAACAGGATTGCTGGCAAACCTTAGGAGAACCACTGAGGTCTGAATGGGCTGGGACAACAGAGCAATGCTTAGATCTATCTTTCTCTGTTGAAGAACACAGGGTGCTGGCAGAAACCTCAAGGCTCTTGAAAAGTACAGGGATTAGGAAGAGGTAATTTTTAAGAAAATACACCTAAATGCCAAGTCTGTCAGTTGCATTTATTTCTGTGAGTTCTTCCTTAAACTCTTGCATTCAGCTACAGGAGGAAATTGCATCCCTGGGAAGTTGTACGAACTGTACACACTGCAGAGTGCAGCTAAGGAGCCCCTGCTGTTGCAGAGCACAAAATCATTCAGTAGGGTAATGCTGTGGGTACACAGGAGAGCTTGCAAGGACAGAAGAAAGGACAATCCTGGAGAACAGGGAAAAAATGTGCCCTTGGGGACAGCAAAGCAACTGCAGCAGAAGAACTAACTCAGCCTTACACTCCCACCTTACTGACACAGGAAAGGAGTACAGACCTTCACGTTTAATATCATCTAATTTTTTTTTTAAATAATTTCTGGTCTGTTTTATTTTTTTTTTTTTTTGGTTTATAAATGGAAAGCTTACCCAGTACTTTTCTTTTGCCTAACTGAAACCAGTTTTTCCCCATAAGCAGCTGCAGATTGTTTTGAATGCAGGAGAACTGCCGTGCTGCTTGTGCCTGTCTTGCAGAAGACACAAGTTGACCCAGTGGAGATACAGAGCTACAAGATAGAAGCCATCATATAGGAAGAGGAGAGCTAGAGTACCTAGAAGGAACAGCTAGACAAGTGCAAATCAACTAGAGCAAGCTGCAGCAATGTCCAGGAAGACAGCAAGCAAGTTCTAAGGTGTTACTGATGAGAAAGAAGCAATCTGGTTGTTTATTTGCTGTACTAAAAAGCATATCCATACACACTGGAAAATGAGTGATTAGTCTTTCCAGTACCTGTTTTCCTCTGTGCTGTTTTTCTCTTTTCTCCATTTAATAAACTCATCTTTGTTAATTCATTATTTAAAGGGGAAAAGTGAGGTCATTGAGCACCAGATTTTTCAACCCTTTTTGTGTTTCAGTTTCACATTAATTTATTACGACCACTAAAATGTAAAACCAGGCATTGCTGCTGCAGTGAAGTCCTGGTGAATAGCTCCCAAATGCTCTACACAAGACCTTCAGCTGAAGTAAATCTACATGTTGCTGCTAAAGGAAGTGGAAATACTATTTTTATCATCTCCAGCTGCTGAAAAAACCCATTGCATTTTTCAAAATGCATGCATGTGTTCTCTCTCTGCCTGGGAGAAGGAAAACTGTCCCACGAGGGAGATCAAGTTTTCTCTCCAACTTGATGTCCTCAAAATTTTCACT
>VWZY01001077.1:0-24723 GCA_013399075.1 Chloroceryle aenea | reverse complement strand
CGACGCTCAGGTGCGTGGTGTGACCGGCGACCACGAGTGCCTCGGCCAGTGGCACAGCTATGTTCCCCTCAAGTACGACAAAGATGGCTTCTGGTCTCAATCCATCAGTCTGCCGGTCGACACCAAAGTAGAGTGGAAATTTATCTTGGTGGAGGATGGGAAGGTCAGGCGTTGGGAAGAATGTGGCAATAGGACCCTAGTGACTGAATACGAAGATCAAACTGTTCGGGCCGTGATTGGGTACCATTAAAGGGATTTTGGAAGCTGCTTATCCCACAGCAGACCTGCTTAGATTCATCACCGAGCCCCTAAATGTCCCTGTCTGTAGGAGACTTTCTCAAGCACAGAGCTCTGTAAATCCCGTACCAAGCCCGGTTTAAGTGCGTGAGCAGCAGATCTCTGCCATCCCCTTTAGGAAATGGTTTGGCATCCTGAAAACCCGACCTGAAAGTCGTTCAGAAGATGCTCAAGGTAGGCTCTGAGGGCACGAGCAGCATTCCACGCAGCTGCCGGTCCAGCTAAACCCAGACCCTGGACTTGACTTTGCGTTGCTTTGAGCAGGGCTACGGGATGGATGCGTGTCTGTACCGACTGCTTAGGGCTTCTGAAGCGTACTAGGAAGTGTGGCTACCTCCACTGTACTAGGAACTTAAGTGTTTCCACTTCTGCGATGTATTATGTGAACAATAAACACGTGCAGCCTGACGGTCCCTTACAACCCGACCAGTGAGTTGACTCGTTTTAATAACTCTGATACAAGGGAGCTACTTGACCTTCTGAGGTCTTAGTGCTAAAGACTTCCCGAGAGGTGGCTGGTGTGCTTTGGAGTAAGAAAGGTGCAACCCCAAAATACCGCGTTCTCTACTCCCCGCTCTCCGGGAGCACCTCAGCTCCAGTGAAGCCTTGGCACACAGGCCCCTTTTAGGCAGATTATCCTGCTGAGAGAAGAGCAAAGGTCAGAAAGGACTGTCTGGGCTTAATGAATTACTTTGTCGGGGTGGGAGCAGGCTTTAAAAAAACCCCAAACCTGGACTGCTGTGCTGGCCAGGGAAGAGGATTCTTCCCAAAACAGAGGGAGGTGGCACACCTAGGAACAATACCATGGTACTGTTAGCAGCTCCTTAGCTTAAACTCGGATGTATTTATTTTTTTCAAGACTAGGCTTTTCAACACAATTTCAGCTGCCGTGTTCTAGTAAGCCAGATAAAGTAGAACACTTCCACCATGAACCAGTTGCTGTTTCTTTCTGTGGCAGAAGCAGAAAGCTGCTCTGCTCCCCTGCTCTTCATGGGTTTGGTTACAAGTAACACTGCACCTCTTCAGCAAGCTCTTCTTTCCAAACCTAGCTTGAGCTTCCAATAGTTTTGTAGGAATTCTGAAGGGTGTAATTTAGCACTTTGGTTTGGAAGTTTTACTTCAAAAGCACGTTGCTGATCTAATGGCTTCTGCTAATTCTTTCCTGCTTGGCATGGTGGAGCAGTCTGAGCATGTGGAACAGAATTATGTGGGTGATAGACTGGGAGGTGAGCTTCAGAGCTCATGTAATGGTTAATGGACACCCAGTTGGTGGGGCAACACCAAGCTGCTGTGAAGAACAAGTGTCTGAAACACTGTTACTGGGATTCTAGTACCAGCCCCTTCATGAAACAACCCCCTAAAGAGTGGGCTGGGCTGCCACAAACAGCTAAAGCAAGCCCTGGGGGGGCACTGAGGGGAGGGTGAAGAGGGAGAGAGCCTAAGGCAAGGGAACAATTCCATTGGCAAGTTGGAGTATTCCTGTTCTCATGTAAAACAAGCCCAGCTGCTGCTACCTGGTGGAGCTACTCATTCTGTGGCTCAGGTACTTCTCCAGAGATCAGCTTTGCTCTCTGCTTGTCTTGAGCGACCTGAAGATTCAGGTGAATTTCTTCTCAAGGAACTTCACTTTACTGAAGTTCCTTCAGACCTTTTTACAGGTCATTTTAGGGGCTACTGCTTCACTGTAACAAAAGATTTCTAGGGTTTAATTACAACTGTGCTTACTGTGTATAAACAGAAAGTTCTGCCCATGTGCAGCACCGCTGAGGGCACAAAACCTTTGTGTGGGCTTAGTCAGGAACTTGCAGTTAAATGACCCAAAAGGTAAAGTTGTGCTGGAACTAATGGCTGGGCACCTCAGTTAGACTTTTTGCACTTAGCTTGTGTAACAAGAAATTTAAGTGAATAATACACCCAATCTACAGGGGTACAGCTGCAATAGAAGCTGATCTTCAGAAATCACCGAAGTCCAAGCAAACTGTGGCATTTCAAGCTGTTGACAATTCTTTTTCCTGCTAATGCAAGCTCCTCAAATAATGAGGTACAGTCAGCTTTGAAAGCACTCACCCAACAATCCCTGCCATGGAATGTATTTATACATACACTGGGGGCTCCTCTGAGAAGATTACCTCTGGTATTAGATTAAGATGTTCACTAGAAAGCCACTTAGCCTCCACTAGAATAGATTCTCTAATGCAATGATGAGCACGTTTCAAACAGACCAAGGCTGAGAAGTCTCTCAGTTTGAGAACAATTCTTTTTAATCCCACATGCAATGTGTGGAGTCCTCCCAAGTGCATGGTCTTGCTGAATGTTTCTGCTCTGACCTGCACGGTGCTTTCGTGATCACCTCTAAATTACTATGCCATTCCCATCCCTGTGTGCCCAGCAGGGCCTATGCTATGGAAATGAAAGGTTATTTGGATGGTGAAAGAAAGAACTCCGGGTTCCAGTGGTGTTTGAGGAGCTGATTAGTGTTTTCTCCAAGTTTACAGAGGTGATTTCTCATTACTGAGCAATCTCTTCACTCAAGGGTGAAGACTTTCACGTTGCAGGCACCTCTGCAAAAGCCATGCCTGTCCCACCTTCTCTCTGGGGGCTGAACTTACTCTTTGGAGTCTCTCCACGTGATCCATTCCAAAATATTAGACTGGGGTTGGGCTTTCTCTCTAAGGGGTTGCTTGCCATCTGTGGTGTCCTGCTGTGGCCAAGATCTGCCCAACGGTCCTCCCGGCGTCCACCTGCGTGACAGGGAGTAACAAAGGGCTAGTGCTATTTGTGCTGCAAAGCCCTGGGGTGTAGACAGCTGCTCACCAAGCCTGTGACCCTTCTGCCTCCCCGGGTCAGTTCTCTGCCTTCTGCTGGTGGCAGGGAGGAAGCCCAGGCCCATTCCAAACTCCTCTGCATCCCAGCACAAGGATATTAAGCTGCTTTTTTGCTTGGCAGATCTCCCTTCTCTCTGGCTATTTGTACCTCTCCACCTGCTCCCTTCCATTCTCACAGGGCTGCAGCCTTTCAAAACTCTTTTTAGCCTGGTGCCTTGAACACAACCAAGAGT
The DNA here is from genome assembly GCA_013399075.1 of Chloroceryle aenea. NCBI lineage: Eukaryota > Metazoa > Chordata > Aves > Coraciiformes > Cerylidae > Chloroceryle > Chloroceryle aenea. The sequence goes on along the minus strand of VWZY01001077.1, from coordinate 21,368 downwards.
TCTGGAAAAGAACTGTCTTGGGGGGTGAGGTACAAAGCTCTTCCTCCCAGCTTTTTCTCAACAACTGTCCTTTTCCCTGAGATCAGGCTTTAAACATCCATCTGATAGTTCAGGGACCAGGTTCATCTTACTGCTCTAAAAGTGTTTTTAGCATCAGATAGTTTTTTAAGTGCAGGAAGTCATTTGCCCACGGCTGCAAAATCCTCAAACGTCAGAAGACAACGGAGGTTTTAAAATGAATTCCTGTGTGCCAGGTGCATGTGAAATGCCTTCCTGGTTATTACTAAATCTGGCACTGGGAATGGCCTTTGAAAACATTATTCTAAGCACTCGTACGAGGGGAAGGGTGTCTGTAGGGGTGACTCAACTGAAGAGCATTTTGGAGACCAACTGAAAGTAATATGCCCAGCAATTCAGCAAACTCCTTAATATGTATGTGTGCTGGAGTTTGGTATTTAAGGCTGTGCCAAGGAAAAAAAGTTAATATAGATTCAACAGGCATTTATTTTTCTGCCTTAACATCACCAGTTTTAGTTTTTCTAGAGGGACAGGGACTGAAGAAGGACAAAAAGTCCCAAACTGGGAACATACATGCCCTCAGCTGTAAATGAAAATATGAGTGCTGTGCTTGCAAAGCTACTCCCCAGGCAGCCCGTGGACTACACGTCAAGCCAAATATCCCAACCAACACTGAAAATTACAGTAAAACCACCACTCGATGAGTCCATGCTGCTTAAAGGAAGCCTGGTAGAGGATGAAATCTGTACAGCCTTGCAGCTGTTGCTATGTGGCTCAATGCTTTATCCTGACATTAACAGCAGCCCCGGGTTCCTGCTTTTCCTGGAAATAACTTGGCAGTCCTGGGGTAAGTAGTAGTAACATAAAGTATGGAGGGAGGGGAAAACAATTTATTCTAGGGAAAAAAAAAGCCCATTTCAAAACTAACTTTCCAAATAACAGGATGCAAAATGGTGCAAGAGCCAGGAGGAAGAACTACTGGAACTTGGAGCAGTTGTTGGTGCCCCGTGGCCAGTGTCCCTCGCAGCACACAGCTCCTGTGTGCTACTGAAGGAGGCTGGTGTTAGACTTCTGTCCCTCTGTACTTCCCCCTTCTTTAGAAGGAAAAGCTGTAAAGAGTGTCGTGGTTCCAGGCAGGAATTACAGGACTGTAGGAGCTTTTATTATTGACCTTGAAAGAGGTCCCATATTTTAAACACAATGTACCTACCTGAAAGCAATGGCAAACGTACACGGCCCGGCCTCCTCACTTTGATGGCTTTTTTTCCTTTCCCTTTGCTTTCTCTATCTTCATTTCCTGAGTTCTGATCAGTGATGACGTGGCTGAAAATAGCAGCAAGAACAGATTATCTGAACACCACCTTATGGGAGAACGATGGAGGCCTCAGGTGCAGACACATGAAGCTTTTGTAGTATCCTCCCACGCATGACGCTGGGCTTACCGAGCCCTTCTACGTGCAGCTTTAGTTTGCAATTCTTTATATGCTAGGCCTTAACAGAAAAAAGATAAACCCAGTTACAAACAGGCACGGCCTCCTCTGCTTTGGGAGGGCAAAGCACCCAAAGCTGCAGTAAGGACACAACACTGTTTATTTTTTAATCTCTCTTCTGGGATGGTATGAAATGAATACTTGTGGTCACGGCAACAGTTTAATTTAGTGTGTACAGAAAAGGCTTTCCCCCTCCTCTTTTTTACAGTAACTCTTGCTACATTACAGATAGGAAGATAGATTTTTATGTGGATATAGGAAACAGGCAAACTGAAGATGTTAATGGATGACAAAGAATAAAAATGAGAATGTGTAACTTATACTTTCTATAAATAATTGCATTAGTTTTACCTAAACCAGGTCTCTGGGTGCTGTATGACACGAGGAAATAATACCTGCTCAAACCTATGCAGGGAGGCTTAAAGGGGAAACGACTGGAATGTGCAATAATAAAAAAAGCAGAGAAAAGAAATTCCACCTCACTTGGCATCCTGCCATCGCAGGAGTCTGTGAGCCTGTAAGCAGTGCCAGAGCAAGAAGAGAACCTGAAAAGCTCTCCAACATCACTGCTCTCACCTCAGATTTAAATAGAAGTTGAGGAGGAATGAATAAGCTTCTGAGGCCACTGCTGGGAAACGACCTTTTTGGAATCTACTCCTGTCAAAGCATCTCTCGGTTCCCACGGAAGAGCCAACAGCTTGTTAAAAATGTCATTTAATTGGCCCTGACAGCACACGAGGGCACCCCTGACCAGCTGCCATGTTTGAAATGTTAAGGATCTTGAAGCTTATTAGAGTTAAGGGGCTGAGCAACAGTTTACTGTGGAATTAATCTAATTGTTCTCCCAGCAGCAGGACAAGGCAGAAGTCGGGACTGCTTGTAAACCAGGCACGTCTAAACTGGCATTGTGCTAAAGCACAGGGAGGGCTTGGGCAGGTAACAAGAACAGTTTCTGGGGAGTGTGAGTATTTTAAATAAACCAGGAATGTTTCTTGGTAAATATCAGCACCTTGGGTTTTTATCTATAATGATTGCACCAGGTTTTGCAGGCTTCCCACCCTGTTCTGTAGCCCCCTGGGTGTATTCTCACTAGTTTCCATGGGCTGAGAAGCTAGGGAGAAAATGATTCATCAACAGTATGTTACCACAGGTCAAAAACAACCCCTGTCAAAGTCACAATTAAAAAATAAAGGTTACAAGTGTAATAAAGCAGTCCTGACACCAGCGAGTTATTAACAGACTGCCCTGTTCATCATCCTCACACTTATCTTGTGAGGCAGAAAAGCTTATTTTTATCACTTAACAGCCACACAGACCCAGCCTCACCTCAGTATTTCCAGTAAACTTTTCTAAAGGTGTTCCTGGATCCACAACAGCTGTTACAAATATTAGTATTAGGCAACTGTGTTTCCCAGTGCTGTAAATATTGATGTTGAGCACCCCTGCAGTTTATTTACCTGAATAAAGCAATTTACTAGTTACTAAATTTAGTGGGGTAGGAACTTTCTCTTCAGGTAATCCAAGAATTAGCTGCAACATTTTACTCACCATTCATTTATCACAGAAAACTCCTTCTGCTTTAACAGGGACAGGGCAAAGGCAGTCTGGTGTAAGTGAGAACAGGTCACTTTCAGGTATGTGGGCCAGAACTGCTGAAGCAGGGCTTGAAAATGAGCCACCAGGAAATGCTGTCTCAATAATTTTGTGTGATTGGGCTTGCTGGAACCATGAAGGGAAGATTGAGGCTGTGGCAGCCCTGTACAGCTGAGAGTGTTCCTGTGCAGCAATGGGACTGGATTCCACAAGTGATGCATTATACAGGTACATAAAAAAAAATCAACCTGGTGTGAAGTACAGGCACCAGGATTAGAAATGGCAGAGGACTGTGTCAGTGAGGGATGGTGGGACTCCACAGGTTTCTTACAGAACAGCTGAATTTAGCCTGCAATTTGTAACTCACTTCTTGTACTGATGCAAGCTCCTTGCATCAGTGAACAGCACTGGACTTACTTATCTGGTGGGCTGTGGCTGCACCCTCTGGAGAGCCACCCTCTGGGGAGGCACTGGGGCCAGCTGCAAGGTCATCTGGAGGAGAGGTTAGCAGCATGTGTACTGGAGACTTTTCTCTGGATCTCTCCTCCCCAGACAGCTTCTCGGGGGAGGACGTGTAGCGAGGAGCTGCTGAGCAGAATGCACCTCCTAGGAGACATCCAAGCAAAGAGCAGTGAGCACACACCTGAAGAGACACCCCCATACCAGCTTTGACGTTTTCTCTGTAGCAATTACAAGGTTGGGTTCCCTTCAGCAGGCTCTTTAATCCTTCCCTTGCACACATTTGCCATTTCCCTCCTTGCCCAGGACCAACTGATCCGCGTCGAATTCCTGGCAGGAAGGGAGTCACAAGGAAAAGAGACAAGGTACACACAGAAATATGCAATCACCAGCTGATGCAGCAGAGATGTACGGCACAGCAAAAGTTACATGAACTAATGAGGGGAAGATTTACTGCAGCTCTTCTCTTTTTCTTCCCATAGTCTTGCTTCCTTACTCCTAACACCTGGGACGTCTTGAAAAGAACTTGGGGGGGTGGTTCTTGCAAACTCGCTTTGTTCAACTATTCTCAAGTCTTCTGTGTAAAAAATGCTACTGGAAGCTATTTTGGAAGCTAGGAAAAACCCCTGGACATTGCAGCAGGTTTGCTAGGAGGCTGACAGCAACTATCCAGGAGGTCTTCTTTAATACTCAGAAATGTAAAAAGAGGACCTACAGCAGTTAGTCCTCAGGACAAAGAGCTGTAGCCTACCTCGAAGCACAACAACTTGAATACTAATAGAGAGCAATTAATGTCATGTTCCAGTTGTCCATTGATATGGCACATTCATCCTCAAGTGTGGCCAGTGAAAACTTACCAAGGGGTGTAAAGGGCAGGGTAATGTCTTGGCACTGAAGATCCGTGGTAAGTAAACAGCAAGAAGGATCCCTGCAAGCAAAACAATGGCAAAACCTGCATTCTGGAAGCCTTATGCTAAGTTTTGGTCGTGGCAGTTAGCCTCCAGGGTGAGAGCAGGACGCTCTCAGGTCTAATCTTCTGATCTTATGTATGGAAATTAAAAGCAAACGATGTAAATAAGTTCCAGAGCTCTTTCTTTGAGGGATGAAAGTAATATCACAGCTTTGTTTTGTAACTCCCAGGAAGCTTTTAGCATTATGAATTAAACAATACAAACAAGCTCAGGGCTGATGGTGTATTAAAGAAACCTTAGGAACTGAATCTCAAATGAGTACTGTAGGAAGCTGGTTACTCAGCCAAGTGGCATTGATTCTCACCGTCCCAGAGCAGCCTTTTCCACGATGCTGTCAGTAGCGGGGTCTCTGGCTGCAGTCTCTCTGCATGGAGAAACACACAGTTGTCAGAAGCACAGCGAGAGCCGTGCCTGCAGGGTGGCTGCATTTCACACTTTCAGCAGAGAAGGCTGGGTTTGAAGGAGAGTGCAATGGCAGCCACATTCTAATCGTGAAGAAAAGGCACCGTAAAGTTATGAGTTCACTAACCAAAGCCTGTTAGAGTTGGGAGTGAATTTAGACCCCTAAAATAATGGCTATCTTTGGGAAACCAAGGGCTAGATTCATTCTGAATACTGGGTAGTCATCAATAAACTGCTGCTTTAGGCAACTAATGCCAGTGCAACCTTCCTTCTGGTTCCTCGCACAACAGCACCTCTGTTTAGCTTCCTCAGAGCCAACCTGCTTGCAAAAGGGGATTCTATACTGCTCCTGGAGCCCAGGAATACCTGCCTCCAACTTTAAGGAGGCAATACAAGTACACAGCCCGCAACAGAAGAAACAGTCTGTTACTCTTACACTGCCTTCCTCCTGGTTGCTAAAGGTGATTTCTTCCCACCACTGCTGCCATCCTTGCCAAGATCCACAGAGGGAATGTCGCTGCCTGAGCTTCTTAATTCTTGACAATTCCCCTTTAGATCCTGCAATGGTTCTTCCTTCAAAATGCTCAGCTTGGCAGGCATCTGAAATAGAATTCTTCAGTTACAAAGCGTTTATAAAGGCACTCTCTCCTTCAGTTCTTGCCTCTGCTCATCCCAAGCCACGTTTGTCCCCTCTCTCCTCTTGTCTCACCCGTTAGAAACAGGGTAGATTTGGGTCAATTTTAGTGAAGAGGTTAGATCATGAGAACTCCAGGACTGTTGAAACACTCTCCGAGTACGACTGCACTCGTTCGGAAAGTTACCCGACCGACACACGTAAAGCAACGCAGCGAGACTGAGGAGAAGGCAGCTACCCTCTGCATTTTGAACATCTGCTGTACACAGTTCACCATTACAGTTTCAAGGTCAAACCCAGTAAAATAAGCCTTTAATTATGAAAGCTTCCCCCTCCACCCAAGACAACCACTAACATTTTCAGTACTCAGAACCAGTAATCTTTGCTTAAACAAGGAAAACAACTGTGCTTTCTCCTTTTTAACCTGGGATCCAGGTATTAGTGTACAAGCACAGCTCTGAGGACAGAAATACTAGTTTAGCAGGGTGTTTTGCAGGCACTCATTTCTCTAACAGCTGAATTCTCTGCAAGTATCAACCACTTCATAGTCACAGCCATACTTGGAGATGAAGTGCAATCCTCTTCTCATTTTACTGATGGGAACTCGATGCAGGAACCCAGAAGATTCAAGACCTTGAATGAAGCTCTCCTACAATCTGTTAGGTCCTCACCACGGCACTACATTAAAATCAGTCCTTTCTCCTTCTTTATCCTCTCAAGTATGAATTAACTCAAAGAAAAAAAAGAATGGGAGTGTCTGATGCTTCAAGGGCTTCACAGAATTAACTAAGCTTTGATGTAAATGTTTGTCTCCACATGAGAAAGTAAACCAGAAAGTATTACTGAAAAATATCTGCACTAACTTGTCATCTCCTACAGATTTTCAATTAAAAAGTAATGAAAAGACCTCTACTGGCTTCTGTGGGAGATAAACTGGGTCTCTTCTGGCGAAGGATACAACAAAAATCCATGCAGAAAATACCAAAGGTCTTTTGGTTTTGCATGAGATTTGAGTTGCCATCTTCAGTAGTGAAATATTACAATGACACTAGCATCTAAGTTAAATCTAAATGCAGAGGTAGAAAAACAAAAGGGAGGAAGGACAATGAGGAGTCTTTTAGGATAAAACTGGTTAAAGCAAGGGAAGGCCAGCTTGGAGAAATATTTAATTATGAAAGGCTGCTGCAGGGCAAGCAGAGGATGAGTTTATCAGGAGCTGTGTACAAGTCGATTTTCACTACCAACTCTTAAGTGATTTACAGCAAGGAAAGCACTAGCAAGGGAAAAAGTAAAAGGCAAACTGCTTCTAGATCAGTACCTTCTAGTTGAACAGTTTATAGATGTTATTGGTGATAGAGGTAATATAAACTCTGACTGCAATCTACTAGATTTTTTACTGTCTGGTTGTTTTTTACATTTATTTCACAAACTGAAAAAAAAGAGAACCTGAAAGGTTCCTAGGGTTCCTAACACAGGAGAAGCTACGGAAAATGGTTTCACCTTTGGGATTCAGAATTCACTCTTGGGCCCTCCCACCAGACGCTCTCCCGTTTAGACATTCCATGTGATTTTTACCCTTTGCAACACCCCCTTTCCCATTCTGCAGCAGGTACTCACCCGCGGGCTGGCCGAGTGCGAGGAAGGCAGCACGACAGCTGGGTGGGCGAGGGGCACCGCGTGCCGCAGCTTGCCCGCGGCAGAAGCCCAGGAGTAGCCCAAGCCCTGCAGCTCCTGTGGAGAAAGTTAGCCAAGCAGAATAAGCAAGTCTGTGCTTTCCATATCGCTCGTGTAGATTTGTGTGTTGAATGTAAGAGTTTGTTTCTTGCTCAAAACTAGCCACTGGGGTGGGTCACTAAAATTAGCGTTCACCGATAGCAGCAGCCNCTAGCCACTGGGGTGGGTCACTAATTCATTTCTGATGCCAAAGCTGCCGTTCCAAGTGTACCGTTCACCGATAGCAGCTTCACTGCAGCCTTAAGTCTGTGGTTACACATAAGGCAAGGGTAAAGAATGGTCAACTCGTTAGGAAAGACAAAGAGTGGACTAAATCTACCATAGTTTTTAGAATACTTTGCCATAAATAGGGTTAAACCTAAAGTTAGGACAAGAAGCAAAGGCATCCAAGTGTTTAGCCCGGCTGGTCAGTAACATACTTTAACATCTAACGTGTGCTGCAGCCTGAAGCGCACCACCTCCTGTTCCTGACGCTGGATCATGCACCGACATTCTGCAAACTGCACGGATGCCTGGAGGAGAGGAGAGGTAGGTGTGAATTTTGCTGACTCTCTGTGGATTTCACCCCTTCCCGTTCTCTTTCCGAGAGCCCAGCGACCAGACGCGCATCAGATGCGGCAAGACCGTTTCTGCCAAGTCTTGCAGAAGCAGCTGACTGGGTAGATGATCCCAACAGCCATAATCTACACTGTGTACTATCAGAGAAGGGAGCTAATCTTGTCAGGGCCAGTCCCAGAGCTACTGAACACCACTGGGATTAGAAAATTCAGCTGTGCTAATGAGTCAAAACCATCCGCAGGCTTTTCAAGTGGCCTCTGACAACGTTGTTGGCCTGCAAATTGTTCTGTACTCTTTCTGTGTTTCTTTATGGCTATCTCTGAGGCATGGCTGGGCTCCATCACTTTGCTCTCCCCAAGTGACTGCAGAGGAAAGCACCCAGAAGCCTCACTGAGCTGGAAGCCACCTTAAATTACCTTATCGAGGGCCGTCTCCATCTTCGCTATTTTGCCTTTCAGACGTTTGTCTTGGGATCTCAGGATCTCCAGCTCCCCAGCGATCCTGGTATTTTCTGCTGTCACGCAGCTCAATTCTTGACTTAGCTGACTATTTTCTGCTCGGAGGTAATGCCTCTCCTGAATTTAAGATGAGGACAACAAAGTACAAGTCAAACAATTTAAAGCTACGTACATTATATGTATTGGTTTTCTGTAATTTTCCCTCTTGCTGAGAGATGGGAATTAACCCTTCCACCTTGCTGAAAGATGAGGCTTTGCAACGAGCAGAGAGGTCTTGTAAAGCAAATTACAATTGGACTGGTCCTGATGGAATAACCTCTTGGATTTTAGATGCATTTTAAAACAGAATCCACAGGCTGCAAAGCCAGTAAAGGAGATCTAAACGGATACGATCATTCAGTGAACTCCAGCTACTAGGAGCTGAATGGTCTACAACAGGGAAGGTGCCCATCACAGGAAAGTTCTCTTTGGTCCCACTGTGCTTCTGGCCACGCATTTCTCCCACAAAAAATTCTCTAAATACAGTTATAATATTTTTTACAGGGAGCTCCCGAGACCTTAGCTGCATTTGTCATTGCCTCTTCCAAGAATTTAATCTTGCTCTGTAATGCATCTATCTGTCCTCTCTTGGCTGTGACCTTCTTCTGCATTCCCACTGCAACTTTCACGGCTGTAAAAGACAAGGTAAGTTCTCAGTGATCAACACAGGTTATGACAGAAGACTCTGGGAGTCAGTTATCAGCAATATGTTAAAATGTCTAAGTGAAAGCAGGGTCCCATAGTCACTGAAGCGTGCAAAGCACCCCTCAGAACCACCTGGAGTTTTGTCCAAGGTAGAGGCACCAGACCCACCACCTACACAAGACAAGACAAAAGCATTCCCTGGTTCTCTGCAGAAGGATCATCTGAGCAAAGTCAAGTCACAGTTTACATTTTACTGTATGCAGTAAATGGTAAAATAACAACACGTCACCCACAATGTTGTTTATTTACTTCACAAAGTATCTGGAATGTTACTGTAGCATCTCTTGAGGGATGAGTACTTACAAAAGCCCTACTGTTTACAAGCCAAATGTGTGTAATTTTTGGAAAGATCAATCTGCAATTACCATTGCCATCAGATCCCTCCATAGTCTTCAGTGCAGTCCTGGTCTGTTCCAGCTCAGCCTGGGCAGATTTCAACTGCATTTTCAGCCTCTTTGCAGTATTTTCCATCTCCCTGATTTTATCCTGGTATTCCCTCTTCAAATCTTCAAATCCCTCTGGTGAGAATAAGATTGAAATCACAGTGACAAAAAAATTATCATTCTTCCAGACTAAGATTACTGATCGGTCACCTACTCTCTTTAAAGGAGTATCACATTTGCAGATAGCCAAGCCATAAAGCAAGCAACATCCACCGCCAACAAATGCACCACTGTCCTCCAGACATCAGCAAAAGCTTCTGTGCCACCAGAAACAACCATCTTAATGTGATCCACGAGTGCTCTTAAAGAACACTTGGGAAAAAGAGGTCAAGAATCTATCCAGTGATTTATTAAATCCACTTCTCTGGTCTCCAGAATCAGGCTGTAGTACTTTTGCTCAGGGTAGGGAGCACAACTGCACTCCCGTCGCTCTGTGGCAGAGCCCCCAACCACGACACAGCTCTCTGAAGTGATCTGACCATCCCGTGCTGGCACGGAACCTTCCGCCGCACCCGCAGCCATATTTGGATTCAGCAAGCAAGCTGCTCTTTTATTTTTAACAGCAGCCCAGCTTGGCAGCAGCAGAGCTGAGCTAAGTTGAGGCTCCCTACCTGCAAGGCCAGCGAGCTCACTCCGACCGGCCTGGACTTCATTCATTAGCTGGGCTTTTTCCAGTTTCATCTCATCAAGCGCACGCAGCCTCTTGGTGCACGTGTTAACCAGTTTCACCTTTTCCAGTTCCAGCTGGCTCAGTCTGGACTCTACTTCCTGGATTTTGGCTCCTTTCTCATCCTTTGCAATCTACTCACATAAAAAAAAGAAGCTGCTTTAAATCTCAAGTCATCAGAGAAAGAAAAAAAGAAGAAACCAGACAAATTCCTTTTGTACAAGTTGCTAATCCTGTCAAAAAGGGTAGAAGAGAAGCTGATGTGACAGCTTCCCAGCATGTTTACCCTTACCACGAGTATGACTGGAAAATTATTTCCATCCTCTTGTAGCAGGACCTCTAGATCCACCCCCAATGCTCAACTGAAGAGGATGAAATGCTCTCTCTGAACTGATTCTTTTTTCTGCAGATGACTACCATACCTTGTAATTCCTGTCTAAGAAATCACCAGTTACAACCAGTGTCCTCACTTTGGAACTCGGAGCACTCGCTGTCTGTTACTTCTCAGTAACACCTTGTGCTTCTGGTTCTCTTGGAGGTGTGGACAGGCAACATACCCAGGACAACGCGTTACGTTGCAGCTTTCACCAGCCTTTTGGCACCTGCTTTTCACCAGCCATTTATCCACTTTTGGTGGCAATGTGATACTGCTACTCTTCTCTGCTCACTGACTCTTTCAGTGCTGTTACGATTCAAGGTGCATTCTCTGGCCTGCTTTAAAACCACATTATTAGCCCATTAAGATACAGATTTAAAACCAGAAAACATTTCCCATCTTATGGAGACAAACACAGCATCATCTGCACACCTTCAGTTCTTCTACTTGGAGTTTCCAGTCATTTATTTCTTTTATAAGCTGAGATTTCTCAGCTTCCATGGCTCTGGCAGTTCGACTGTGCTGGCCCACAATCCGGGCCATGGTATCAGTTTGCTTTTGGAAGATCTCCACAATCCTTTCCTTCTCTAACACCCGGAGTTTCAGTGCTTCGCACTCCGACTGCAAACGGTCCTCTTCGTTCCTCAGGTGCTGCAGCTCCTGCATCCTACTGCCAAGCTGTGAATGTAGTCTCTGGGTTTCTTCACTGGTAACCTCAAGGGCTCGCTCTTTCTGCTGCAGGCAGGCCCTCAGATTTGACACTGTTTTCTCTGCGGCCTCCAAACTGATCTGTTTGGCTGCAAGATCTTCTTTAACCTTCTGCAGTGTTTCCTTGGCTGACTCCAGCTGGACGGTCAAAGAGGAGATTCTTCCAATGCTTTCCTTTTTTTCCTTAATAGCCATCATCTGAATAACAGCAACAGAAGGATCAACCAAGAGAAAGGTTTCTTTCCTGCTTCAGAATTACCCAACACATCTCTAGTTTTCTACAGTGCATCTGAAACATCTGACTGTTACTGGAAAATTAGGTCAGCATGGTCAGCATAGGAAATAAAGGAATTAACGTGCTCTTTACTCAGAATGCCAGNTGACTGTTACTGGAAAATTAGGTCTGGTCTACACTGCCTGTGTGACTCTTCTGGTTTTCTTCCCTCTTTTTGCATTTTAATAAATGAAGTATTGCTTAGAGCATCGGGAGGGTAATCCCAGAAAATGAATAATGTTCAACTGATCTAAAACTGCATGAATAAACTGGCAATGTTCTTTACAGCAGGGGAGGCTGAACAACTAGAACTGTTAAACTTGACTGGCTGCACTCTAAGTTGGAATAAAAATGTGCACGAATAATTTGGTACTGATTTTATTCCTGCAGGCAGCAATGTGCACCATGTAAAGCACAAAGCACCACGACTCGGGAACTGCTAAGAGTACAAAAGAGAAACAGAAGCAAAGAATGAACTTCCCCGTGGAAGGGCTTTAAAGGAAAAAGAATGGATTGAGAAAAGGCAGCCCCATGTGTGAAGCAGCAGAAGCCTGTGGTTTGGTAGGAAATAAAGGAATTAATGTGCTCTTTACTCAGAATGCCAAGTGGGTTACCTTATCACAGCTCCTTTCTGAGGGACTGAAGTCTCGAAGAAAAGGGAATGTACTACAGGTCAGTGTCTGGGAATCTACTTTGGCAGAAGAAATTCTTCCTGACACAGCACTGCTTTCAGCCCAGGGTTATAAACACATTATGTTTGCATTAAGCACTACACAAACTAAGGCCTTTAGCTTATGATTTGTTTGCTATGTCTGGCAGCTTCGTGCTTTCTGGCAACAGAACATTGTTTTGGAGGTTTACAGTGAAAATCAAACACACTATCAGCAGAGCACTCGTTTTCCCCTAAGGAGGGGATGTTGACAATCCCAATTAAAATAATGCTTCTACTTCCTCATCAGTAAAGAGAAATGAAGGCCGGGCAGGTCTGGTCAGTACAAAAACCACAAGAGCACATTCTGAGCCTCACGTATCTCTGGAAGGAAAATCTTGGCCTGTACAGCCCCAAGTTGAAGCCCTCCCCATCCTGAACCCAGTCAGGCTGCAGCTGCTCACTAACCTGGAGCTCCATTTGTCTGTGACATTCCCTCCTCGTTTCCTGCACCACGTTTTCCATGTGCTGCAACTGCATGCTTTTACTGGCTAGTTCTCTCCTCAGGCAGTCAATGGTGATGCTGTTCTCTGCGTTCCGATCCCAAAATCGCTTGTTCTGCTCCTTTTCTAGGCTTAGCTCTAGCTCCTTTTTATGCAGTTCAGCCTACGAAAGATTCAAGTTATTTCCCTCTTTAGGATTTGTTTGCTCTTTCTGTTAATAGTGGCAACATTCAATTACACCATCGCCTCTCTGACACAGGGTTTACTGCCTGGATTTACACCTAGCAGCAGACAGGAATATTTGCCAAACTAGTCTGACATCTCCTACACATTTCCTTCCAACAGCTTTCAACCTTCTCTGTCACTGCTATAATTGTTTTGAATCACGTTACACTTCCCTGTCACAGTCTTTCATGTCACTTACACCCCAAAAGCAGTAGAAGCTACAAAAAGAAAAAGGATTGTATTGCATCAACACGAAATGAAAAGCAAGGAGCACAACATGCCGTGCCATGGGAGGCTGCTCTTGCTGAACACCCATCATTAGCACTAACAAGAATTCTCCATCACTTGTTTCATTCCATGCAGTAGTTTCTCACATTTTCCAGAGCCTAAATCTGTTCCACCTCAGAAAGAATCCTAAACAGTACCTAACTGAACTAAGAAATGATAGTTTAAAATGTAAGTCTTGACATACACAGTTCAGAGCTAATTTCAACAATATTCATTTGAGACATGTTTAATTAATTGAGATGTGTTTAATTAATTCACAATGGGCATTCCTGCTGACTGTAACCCCTGCTATTGCTAACTGCTATTGCTAAGCAGGCATCTCAGAGACTGGCAGAAGGAAAACAGGAGCTGAAAACACAAGAAACAAAGGGTATCCTCAAATATCCTCCCAACCTTCATTTATGCAATGATTATTCTGACTCTGCCCTTCTCTGCAGCCGTGTACAACCTGTAGGAGATTTACACTAACGGATCCTGGAATGGGAGAGCAGTATGGAATGAGGCAATTCCAGCCTCTCCTCCAGAAACACTGGACAGACGAACCTAAGGAAACCACACCAGTGACAATCCCCACATTCAGTCATCGAGCAGTTATCTGGTGTGAGAAGAAAAGCAAGGCATGACAAAGGTAACCTCAGTTCTGAATGTCCTGCACTCCTGATGGCAAAGGCCTTCGGGGTACTTTCTGAAGAGCTAATTCAAACTTCTGGTAAAAAAATGATCATCAAACTCAACGATAAGGGGGCTGCTGCACTTGGGAAAGAAGCAGTGTGCAGACCTGAACAACAGCAGGAAGGAGAGGCTTTTAGAGCAAGATTTTTTTTTTCAATACTATCACTTGTTCTTACCAGGAATTGATGAATCTGCTCTGTCAGATTTCCAGATTCCTGGCTGCTTTGATCCTGTTCTGTCTGAGCTTCTGCTTTCTCAGAGCGTGCTATGTGCAACTGCTCCTCAAGATCTCTGACCTAGAATGAAGACACACATTCGTTAGGAATTACCTCAGCGTATCCTATTTTAAGCAGTAGGTGGGATTTCTTCCTAGTTTTCTGCTAGGTTATACCCAAAAAGAAGTCCAAAGGTCATCTTTTGGCTCAGCAAAGTGAATACACACAAAGGTGTATTCAGAATTGTGCCGTCCTCTTTCAGAGATTAAACTCGGTTTCACTGCGAGGTACCTGAGGCTCCCAAGAATGAACTGGCTTCCACTCTGACCAAATTCCTTCCCTGCACTCTAAACATTGAATGGAATGGGAAAAGAGCCACCTCAGGAAAAAACCTCAAGCTCCCTGCTTGATTTAGAGGACTAGTTCAGAAAAGCCAGTATAATGCAATATAAATAACCCACAGTTTATGTGGAACGAAGAGAATACACACAAAGTCTCCACGGGGCTCTGCTAATACACTCCTTAGGAAAATCTGAGTTGCTAAGGTGTCTTCCTGCCAGAGGAGCTGTGGAGAAATGCTTCCTGTAAAGGGAGAGACGTACAGTTGTAAAAGCTTTATTTAGATTCTCTCTTGCACCTTCCCAGGAATGACTCCACGTAACAGCCCGAGATCAAATGACCTCCAGCTACTGAGTTGTCTCTTGACGAAGCCTACCTTAGCAGACTGCTCTGGATGAGAGATGATCAGCTCTGCCAAACTTCACAGCACCCCTGTGACCTGAACTCACCCTTTCCGAGAGTATGTCGGAGAAAGGCACCTAAATCCTCCTGATTTGTAATCTAAGCTGGATTTGGATCCATCAAGCGTTTGTACATGGGCCAGCTCCACTCATTTTTAAAGGGAGTGGAGGGGTAACTGTTTTCAGGTCACTTCCTAAGGAAAACAGGAATTACGTTTCACCAAAAGTAAGGAAGAGTTTAAAGCTGTTAAAATTGGTTAAAAAAATGGAATCCCGAGCAGCCACACAAGTGAAAGATGAAGCGGATGAGATATGGAAGCGGGTTATAAAATGCTGCAGTTAGTGACCCAGCAGAGGTCCTCTGGGGGCTTCTCTCCAGCTGTCTGCAGGAATTCCCTCCACTAGTACCCGGAAAAGCACTGGTCCTTGGGAAAGGCATGGTTAAAAAACTTCACCAAGGCTATTGGGATTAAGAAGTGGTTGGAATACCCACGTGCTGGCCAGCTTCTCTTTTTGGTCCATGTTATATCCTGCTGAAAAGAAACTGCGGGATTTGAAGGGACCTTAAAGGTTCCTTACTCACAATGGGGCCTCTCTGGGCACCTGAACGCTTCTCAAATGCTGCTCTAATCTCTTGGGTCTCTTTTCCGTGCTCTTAAAAGGAGGCAAAGTCACCAAACCATTTTTCTGGTCAGTATGACTGAAAGGATAAACTCTTTTTATTGCCTGTGGAACAACGTTCTTTTCTTGTCCTGCACACTCAGGAGACACCTGTAGTGCAGAATAATTTACATATTTCTGGGATTCTCAAATTTACGGCACGCTCTCGAGTCATTTGGCAAAACTCTTTTGTATTCACTAAGTCTTGCAAAGCTATTGTGTGCTAGAGAAAGCAAACTGGCTCTTAAAGAGTAATCCAGACTTAGGAATAATGCAAATTATCTTCTTGTCAAAGTTTTCTGAAGCAATCCCTTCTGAAAAAGACTTTCCTGATGTATCTGGAACATTTCAGCTATCTACATAGCCAGCGTCGCCGGCACGAACGCCACCATACACACCTTGTCTTCAGACATCCTCCTAGCTCCTCTCAACTCCCAAGGCAGCTGAGAAACCGTAGATTCCAGGTGAGTTACGTCATGGACGGGAACAGAATTTTGGTTTCCTGTTTGTTCACTGAGAAAAGTTTTAGGTGGAGAAATTAGAAGCTGTGAGAGTCACAACAGTGTGGGCCATTTGTGGTTGGTTTCACTGCACTCAGTATGGCCACTGAAACTTGCTGAGTGTCACCATTATCCACAGGGGGATGAGGTAAAGAAGACACTTACTTAGGTTTGCTCTCTGCCATCTGTCTCACATAAAATCCCAGAAATGGAAACCCTGATGCTTTTCATTCCTGATGATAACTCAGTTATGCTCCTGCGAGTTCTAAGAAAGCCAAGCCTGCTTTCAAATGCACCTCAGCTATTCTATAGGCAGAACTGAGGAGCAGTTTGCTACCAGCTGCTCAGTCTCAGCTCTGCAAGTCGGATATGAACGCATCACAAAGATGACATTTAAATCTCATCTTAAGCCTGCAACTGTATGGCATGTCCCAGGTGCTTTAAAGTGATATATTGGCCACTGGAAATTCATTTTGCATCCGAATCCCCAGAACATTTAGAAGGAAGAGGTCACGGTGCAACGCAGCCACCTCAAGCTGCTCCCAACCACAGCTCTCAGCTCAGGCCCTTTTCTCATCCCTTAACTCCAGCCCTGTCAATTAAGGGGATTCTTAACATTTCCTAGGCTATGATGAAGAAATATACTGCCTGCTCTGCATCAGGCTTTGGAGACTGTCTGCACAGCTGCGGGCACTGTTAGCTGGAGCGGTTAGTGCTGCCACCTCCTGTTCAGGCTCACTGATGAGCTCCTCAGGCCTGTTTCAAGAAGAAAATGCTGCTTCTCGTTTTAGTCTTGGCCAACATCAATTTCTCTGCAGAAGAGGCAGTAATGTTTTTCAGTAATCAGAAGTGTAATCATTCGGATGTTCTACTGTGAATGGAAACTTGTGGCTCTTTAATTTTGGGACAGGTTATGGTAAAATTCAGCTGGCTAGCTGGGGAAATTAGAGCAAGGAAGGATAAAGCTTGTAGTGAAGTCAGTAAGAAAAAGCTGAGGTAGCCACGCAAGTGATTGCTTTCCATCTTTTCACAGTGGAACTAGTCTCCCAACAAACTCTAGGTGTTCACCTAAGTCAGCAATCACACTTGCAGAAGGAAGGTGTACAGATTCTTCCAAAACCGTACTTTCTGAGGCAGTGAATTAAACAGGAGATTGTCAGCAAGGAGGGAAAAAGCAGCAGAAAGCCAAGAGCAAATAAATATCTGGAATGGAACAATTATTGAGTCCTCAAAAACATCGCTTGCTGGCCCCCCTCCAGGCACTCCCTCCCTTAACACCATCATCATCAGAAAAGAATTATCTGTGAAAAACCCATCTCTATAGTCTATGGATAAATCAACAGGGAACAGGTACCTATTTTGATGCTGCTGAAGCAGAAGTTGCTTCTGGGTCAGTGAATCCTTTTTCAGTGTCTCTAGTTCTCCTTCCACCTGTTGTAAACAGAGAACAGAGCTAAAGAAAAGAGGGTCTAAAGTGTCAGCTCCCTCACTTTGCTTCCACCTCGAACTGTGTGAGCTGAGAAAACGTGCATGAGGCAGGTTAAAATCCAGCAATAAACCCAATTTCAACTCGGGGACAGTGTAAAAGGCACCTGCCACGTAGCATTTGTACCTCTTTATGCCACAACTGTTTCCTTAAGCCAGCTTAGATAGAAGCACATGGAGTTTTACAAATATTTTCTATAAACCAAAACTGAACAGTGTTGTAAGGCAAAGTAGCACTTTCTTCACATACCAGGACAACCTTCTCTTTGAGGTAGGACACCTCCGAGTCCACATCCCGCAGGAGGCCGGCCAACGCTCTGCTCAGGCTGTGGATGTGTAGGCTGGGAATATTCTCATGCTCACAGAGTTTCTTGCCTGGGCTGGCTTCATAAGCCATTAGGATGCCACGTAGTTCCAGAAGCACCTCCTCGTGGCTGTGGACCATCCTTCTCAGATGCTCAGTTTGGCTGTCAGCCTCCCTCAGCAACTCCTCCTGCAACTGGTTGGCAGCTTCCAGCTCTCGTACAGTATTTTTCAGCTGGCTCTGGGATTCCTTTTGTCTGAATGTGGAAACCAAGGAAGTAACTTAGGAAAGAGGATTCACAAGATGGATTTTTATCCTCATAGGTGTAATGCCAAGGGTGATAAACTGCTGGTTTGGACAACTACATACTACACTGTTTTCTACAGTGAGATGACACAGTGCCACTGCCTGTCCCAGCCCACAGATACACCCTCCATGATCCATCTCTTGGTGTCCATACCGGCTGTCCCGAAGTGCATCTCTCTCCAACTGTACTTCCATCAGTTTGGTCTGCAAATCAGAAATGATCAGTCTTGAATTGATTTTCTGTTGCTCCTGTAGCACAGTGGCCTAAAGGAGAAAAAACACAAACCACCAAGCTAAGCCAAACAAAATAATGACTACGTAAGCTAAAAAAGTGAGGCTGAGAGCAGCATGGGTATGGGAATTGAAAGGTTTGGGATATTTTTTTCTTCTTTTATTTCCCTTTTTTTTTTCTTAGTTAACCAGCTAGTCACAGCAGGCTGTGGTGGACCCTGCATGGAACACTGCCAGGAGGATCATGCCACCAATGTTACCACCCACTTTCTGCTCTGCCTGCCAAATGGCACGCTGGAATCACGACATCCAAGCACAATTTCCAGCAGCCAAGAAGCTGATCAAAATAGCCCTGGAGAAACTGTCCAAAGCTCAGCAAGGAAGCTCACCTATACTTAAGAAGCTGCCCCAAATTTGCAACTCACTTCATTCAGCCTCTTCTGCACGTCTCCACCTTTCTGCGAGGATTCTTCCACAATGCTTTCCACGTGTTCTTCAGGTCTTTCCTCAGAGTCAGTATGTATTTCATGTCTGGGACTGAAGGCACTACTAGGGAGACTGTTACCAGTACCAGAAGCAGATGAGTTTTCCATCACTGAGCTGAGAATGGAAGAAACTCCAACATTGTGGTTGCTGAGAAGCACCTGAAAGGCAGATTACGTGTCAGTGGAGAGCTGTTAAATGAGACTAAAGAGTTATCTGTACAAACTGAGCATTAGTGGCTCTCAGAGCCTACCTGTCGACAGTCAAGCCTAGGGACAAGACAGCCAGGCAATTCTAGGGTGGCAGACTGGGGGGGAGTGCTGCAGCCTTCAGAGAATGCTTCAGAACTGCTCTGCCTTTAAGGAGGAAAACCAAACCAAACCAAACCAAACCCAAGATCAGATTTTCTGACCAAAAGAGAGACAAGTGCCATCTAAGCGTAACAGGCAGGTTTTGTCAGTTCACCTAAAAGCTGCAAGTAGAAGCAAGCTAAAAGGAAACACGAAGAAAATACAGCTGAGGACAAAGAGGAATCTGAAATGGTGGAAGAACATTTTAAGCGGCAAGTCTACAGGTGAGGGAGGAATATGAGGCCAGGAAGGAGAGCAGCTCCCGAGCCTTTCGCGTCAGCACTGCTGTTGGGACACAAGCAGGACCTGACATTTGCAAATGACCCAATTACAACACGCGCGGTTGAGTTCTGTCCACACAGCACTTTTATTTTCCCAGCACGACCCGTCCCCGGGGCTGAGCACTGCCCCTCTTACGCTGCCTCTCTGCATCCTGATAAAGCTGGATTTCCATGCTGTGGCGTCACTGAGAGAAAAGATTAGAGAGGCCAGACGTGAGCAGAGCGTGGGCAGAAGCATCCTCAGGAGTCTGGGACCTTGAAAGTGGGAAGAAGGGGCATCAGCTACGGGCAAGGGTGGAAGTTCTATCAACGCTGCCCTGTTATCTTGGGAGTAAAACCTACGTGCATAAAGAGGTTCAACTAATGACTAGACAAATCCCCAGCAAGTCTTTACTTTCTAATTCCCCGGAGATACCGAGGCATACTAAGCAAAACTATCATTATTTCCTGACCCTTCTTCTATGCATCTGCCACTGCTTTTCGTGGCAACAAGCACAGCGGTGAGATGTCACTTTGGTTTGAGCTGTCGATCAGTAAATCAAAGCTTTAGGAAGAAAAATACCTCCCCACACTCCTCTCAGTCGGCCATCAATTTTTAAACTCATCACTGATTCTTCTTTGGGAGAAATTTTCAAGTACTAGACATGCCACCCTATGGAAAAAGGACTAAATCCAAACACCGTCTTCTGGGAAAAAGAGCTAATCACCCAAACCAGCAAACCCACTGAATTTCACAAGCATCACTTCTCCAGTGCTGGATGATTCTCAATCTAACAGCAGTCAGAATCACAGCCCCCTGCAAATTCATCACCAAACGACAGTGCTGCGTCCTGCTGTGTGCAGAAATCCCACTGCCAGCAGGAAGAATGCATTCCACCACAGACAGGAATGAAACTATTATCCTGGCACCCAAATTACAACCATCAGTGTCGTTCATTCTTCACCACAGAGTGCCTTGGGCACCTGTATCCTTAAATGTTGTGTAACAAACTAGATGTTAGGAATCTGTCAGCTTTCATTTTCAGCAAGTCTGCTGTTTAATGTAATGACAGCAGGTACAGGAACTTCTCTAATAACAAAGAAAACCTGTTCCATACCTTAATTCCTGGATAGTCTTGCTCATAGTAACAGCACCTGTGAAGAAAAAGATGTGTCTTTATTTTCTAATATATTAAGAGTCGACTTTATGTGATAAAGAATTGATTTTGCCCATCCAATTTTAACACTGTGGGAAGAATTTAAGGATACTGAGAAAAAAGATGTTTTAAGGTCTTGTGCTTTGCTTTGTCAGGATGAGCAGGCTTTTAGAAGTACCTGTTAGTGTAAGCCATTAAGTTTTGCAGCAACAATTAAGCAGCAAATCATATACACTTCCACTTCCCAGTGTTTCTAGACACAGACGTTTTCTGCCAGACAAGATTTCCCTAAACATTTGACTTGATCTCATCTACAAATGTTGCCCATCCCAATCTACCTGATGAAAGCAAAATGAACTTTTTCCTCACAAAAAATAACCTGAAAAACTGAAGTCTAGGGCAACCCCAAGATGGGCAAGTCTAGACTTGTACATCTTGAGTTTTGGGAGTGTAATTGCCATTAATAGCCTCTGGGGAACGTGTCTGTGAAGGTTTTCCTCAGGGAAAGAAAAGAAAAAAAAGGAAAAATGAACAAAATATTATTACTCGGGCACAGCTTTGAGCTGGATGGTACCTGACTGGGTTTACTGGTGTGACTTGGACTTTCCTGGTCCTCTGGAAGACATGGGACACTACACTCTTAGTCCAGAGGCAGCTGCAGCAGCAGTTTCCACACCAGGGATAATTTAGCACCTTCAATTTGACTAAAAAAAGGCCATCGTGGGTGCTCCAGAAGGCCACACACCGGAGAGCAGCGGAGCCCTTCACCTCAGACCCCAAGCCCAGGATTCAAAATGCTTCCTCCATGGGA
>VWZY01001076.1:1065797-1080976 GCA_013399075.1 Chloroceryle aenea | reverse complement strand
GAGGCCGTTGCCGGCGCTTCTGCATCGCTCTCAGCCCGCCGCGCCCGGTCAGCGTGGCTGTGGGGCCGGGGCTGTGCGATAGCCGGGGGTCCGACCCTGCGGGGTACTGACTTAACAAAGACGTTCCTCGCACTTATGACTCCGTTTGGAGGCTCCGTTCGGGGCATTGGAAAATGGGAGCTGAGCTGTGAATAGAATATCCACAAATTTGGTAACTGGAGGGGCACTGGTGATGTTGAGCTGCCAGTTAAAAATACTTGAGCCTACGGGGGTCTGGTGAAGACTTTGCCCTGCGTTGAACTTTGGAGCACCAAGCAGCCTCCGGCACCCTGCAGAATCCCCGTGCACCCCGAGCGGGCAGGGGAAGGGTGGGCTGCGATCGGCTCCCATCGCTCTCTGGGTGCCCAGCTCCAGCTGCTGGTGTAGCCCGTGCTCCGGACACGGCTTCACCTTCAGTTGGGCCAGGTTGGCCTCTGCTTCCTTGTTAGCAGAGCACCTGCTTCACATGTGTGCCTTTAAGTTTATTAAAAGGTGCCCTGGGGGCTGCTTTGGGTTTAAAAAGCTTTGTATGAGGTAGAGTCTGGTTTTTCTGACAGTTAGAAATCTGTAGAACCTCTGTCTAAATCCATTTATTTTAGATTTGCACTGTGCTGATGGAGAGCACTGTGTGCCTGTATAAATACAACCAAAATTCTTTAAACTTGTTTTCCTTGTCATTGGCCATTTCTTTTATTAACTTTCAATTCTTAGAGAATAGCGAGTGTGAATTTGATGATTCAGCTAGTCAAGAGTAGAAGGTCTATGTGCAGAGAGCTGGAGGTTCCTTTGGACCTCTTGTTACTCTTTCACGCTTCTCTTCTTCCTGCTGCTGGAAGAAAAGTAATATCCACGTGCTGAACTTTTAGGGGTTAATGTTGGCTCTCGTAAGTCATTAGCAAAACAATCACCGATCATTTTAGTGTTGCCAAGTTCTCATCCTTAGGGTCTGCCCACAACTGGTTGCTCAAAATTGATCCAATTAACCTTTCTAGTGGGCTGTTTAAAGTGAATTAAGTACCTGTATAGACACTCTTACTCAGAATTTAAGTAGCTTTGATTTGGGTGAGCTCGATTCATTTTTTTTTAGTGAACCAGCTGGACTGAGTTTAGGTCACATGTTGAACTGAAAGTATGTTTAGAGGGTTGAAATGTACCTCAATCCTTGTAAATTTGCACCTATGCTTAGCATGGATTGAATTTCAAGAGTGGCCTGGTACGATGGTCTGTTGTTATCTGATAGAAATTGGATTAAAGTGGCATCCCGGAGCAGCTCCAACGTTGGAGCAGATGAGGCCTGACCCATGTTCTGTGGAGTCTCAGGCATATTTCAAGCTTTTAGTTTAGTGTCATCTCTTTTTTTACTTTCTTTTTTTTTTTTTTTCATTGTGGGAAATGTTGAAACCAAGCTATGTTTTGGATTAGATCTTTTTCTGCTTGGTGCTAATGCCAATCAAGGAAAGAAATGCATCACCTTCTGTACCTAGGGAAATATTTATTGTTCCTGATACAGAAATTACTGTTGATCCTGCTGGAGAAACATTCCCTTTCTTCATTTCGGGTAAAGGTCAGTTTAGTCACTCATTAACGATGAAGAATGTTGTTTTGGTTTGTACTTTGTTCTTCACCAGCTTTCCTGGAGGGCAGTAGTTGTGTCCAGGTTCTCCTTGGCTGCAGGTAGCTGGGACTGCTGTCAGACAGTGTCATCCTCCTGGTGTGGTTTCAAACTCTTCTACAAGCAAGGTCCTTTATGTGTGATGACAACAGTGAAAATCTGGTAACTGTAGCTAGGTGCTGCAGGGAGACTTTCTTCTGGTGTTTACTTTCTTTTTTTATCTTTAAAAGCGTTTATATTAGTTGAAGGCCTCATATAGATGGCATTTTGCTGGTGAAAACTACTTCAGCTGGTGCAGTTTATTTTGTGGGCAGGGGTTTACAGGGGTAAAATATGCCCTTCAAATGCTCTCTAGTATAAACTAGACCTTGGTGCTTTAGCCTGGTGTTACAGAGCCATCTTTCCTTGGGCAGTAAAGTAGATGTTCTGACCACTGTGGTCAGTAAAGCTCTTGTAAGTTATTTGCTGAAGGTTTTGGTGTTAGTCACGATCTGTGGGCTGAGTTTCTCTGCCTGTATTTCTGTTTCCTTCTCAAGTGTCTTTGACATTTTCTCTTTTCACAAAGCAGCTTTTGCTGCATGCTCTTTTGACCCACCCCAGGGGATTGCTCAGCTTTCTGTGTGGAGATCTCTTTTCCGAGCGGTCTCATTTGTGAACCTTTGGGGGGCAAGAGCATCCTGGAAATATTATTTAAATTAGTTACTTATAAAGCAAATAAAAGAAACAGGCTTGGGCTCTGCTTGATCTTTCACTGTCTCATCTGTTGTGATTTGATGCGTTACTAGCAGCTATATTTGGGAAAGGCTGCACCTTCTCCTTCTCTGCCTCTTTTAAATGAGCTCTCCTCATCTCAGAAGCGCCGTGCATTGCCTCTTGGAGCGGGGAGGCAGACCTGCACGGGGGAGGCGTTCTGGGGAGGAATTCTGGAGCTGTGCAGACCTTTCTGCGTTCCAGAGGATGTACCCGTGGGTCCCGTCTGCTCTCGCTGCCTTTGCCGAAGGGCTGAGGTCTGTGGCAACGGCATTGCGACAGAGATACCTGTCTGTTAGGACTGAGGCTCAGTCTCATCTAAGGCAGTCTAAGAGCTCTCAGTTGTTAGCAGTGGCAGGGAAAACCCAGGTACCAGCTTCCTTGCCAGTGGCTCTTGATCTTCCTGCCAGTTTGAATCCTCTGAGAGAGGAGAAAAAGGGGGAAGGTGGAGCGGGAAAGAGAGGGACCTGAACTCTGCCCCAGCAGTGTATGGCTTTTTGGAACTGGAGAAAATGACAGTGGCTGAAGTGTTTCTATTTATTTTTAGCAGTACTCTAAAGAAGTGTAAGGGCAGTATATCTGGGTCAATCTAATAAGCCAGCCCTGCCATGCTGCTGTCTCTTGAGCTCTAGCCTTGACAAGGGCTGATTGTGCCACTCGTGCTTGGAGATGTGTGGCAACAATACTCGCACTGTGGTTTCTGCTCTTCATTAAGCATCTAATTTGACTTTCTGAAGCTCCTGATCTATGCATCCAAATGCAGCTACTTGTAGTCTGCTGCCAGAGAGGCCAAGTTCTCAAATGTGATAGTAAAAGATACACCACTGACTGCAGCCTTGAGGAAACAGGAAGGGATTGGATCTTTTATTTTCCGTCTTGACAAGGCATCTGTGGGGCAGGCAGCCTGGCTGGCTCCCTTTTGATTTAACATAAATCGAATGAAGGTTTGCTGTGAGGCTTGGTCATTGTCTTCCTCCCAACCACAGCACCTTTCTGCTGACTGCTGCATCTTAATCTGAGCTTCACCGAGACTCCTGCAGTAGAAACTTACTGGATGCTGATTTTCCAAGTGACTAGGGAAGGGGGGGTCAGCTCTGAGATGGTGTCTGGGGCTCCCACAGAACAGACTGATGTTATTGGCTTATATCGGAGCTTTTGGTGCCTGTGTGTGCTCAGCAGTGTGACAGGGGACAAGAGAAACTTGATGTCTGTCAAAGGTGGAAGAGGATTCAGAAAGTGTTGATGGCTGGTATGGTGTCTGGTGAGGAGGGATTCTGTTCTGGGATTTTTCAAGGAGCTGGTGTTGAGGGATGAGGTGTCAGCTGTACTCATGTGAAGGAAGGGTTGGCCTTTAACTGGATTAGTATAATCAGGGCAACAATTTTGTGAGCAGCTGGGGGTCAGCCAGGTCACTGTGAAGCCACCTGTCCCATGCCCTTTGGCTCCAGCTGAGATTTTTTCCCTTGCAGCATGATGTACTGTGTGCATGATTTTTCTGCTTTGTGACTTCCTTGGAGAAGGCCTCTGAAAAACTCAGGCATGCTGGATGGCTCCAGGACAATATGGAGGTGGAGAGTGATGGGACATAGATGCAGGCTTTTCTTTCTAGGTCACTGGTTCGTGTCCAGCTCTCCTGAGTAATAGGAGGTCTGTTTTTCCAGCATGCATGAATTCAGTAGCTAAGGCTGTGGTACTCATTTCACTACTGGTTAAAGCTGGGTGAAAATTTTATTATGCATTCAGTTGTTCTAGGTCTGCAGTGCTTGGCAGAAGAGATGGGCAGGATTAGCATTTTTTCATGCTCTTGGCTCCAAAATGCAACTGAGCAAGCAGGTCTGCCTCCTCCCAGCCCTTAAATCCTTAGCACTTGTCCTTTGCGAGCTGCTGTGGAGGTTGTGCTGAGGCAAAAAGATTGCTCAAAAATGAGTCTTTGGTAGTGAGGAGCTTCCAGGCTCACGTTGATGCCTTCTTCAGAGATGTCTCTGTAGTTACTGCGAAGTTTTTGGACTGGGATAAGAGGGGTACTGTCTGTTTTGCCCTGATTCCTGGGGTGCGGTGGGAGGAGGGACTTCCCCTCTTTGTCATACTAAGACATTGGCCGTCAGCCGTTGTTGCTGCTGGCTGAGCAACGAGCCCAGCTGAGCAGTCAGTGTGTTGCACACAGCATTGTGTTTGCTGTGACCACAGGACTCTGATTAATCCTCTATTTCCTGTGGTCCTGAGGAACATCAGAGGGTGTGCTCATGCCAGGCAGGAGCTGGAGATGGCTGCTGAGCAGGAGAGGCCACTTGTGTGCTCCCTGGGCAGAAGCAAAACCCTGCTTGGAGAAGCAGTAGGATGTGCCTTGGGGTTGTGTGGAACTTCTGTTTTGATGGAATAAGCTTTCCTTTTTTCAGAGATACCCAGTTCACAGGAATATGGTCATTTATAGGATGAAGCAACATGTTCCTTCCCTGCTTCCTTGTCCTCCTCCCCAGAGCATCCCTGTCTGGCTTCCCACCTGCTGACTGCTGCTCCTCTGCGTGGTGCTGGTTGAAGGACTGAGGAAGGAGGCTGGTCTGTGGGTAAATTGCCTTAAAACTCAAGAAGTTTAGGTCCGGTTTCTGGTGTGGCACTCGGTGCTGGCTCATCCTTTGGTCCTTTTCCAAAATGGTGTTAAAGATTCTTACTGTTCTGCTGCTGGTGGCTTGCACTGCAGGGGGGAAAAGGGTGTTTGCAGGGCATTTCCACTGGGAAAGTAGGGCTGCTGCCTCTCTGGAGGCTGCGGTGTGTTGGGGTGCTCCATGTTCACCTTACAGTGCTCGCTTCTCCACAGGACACATGATAGAACCTTCTGCAAGTCCCTTTGACACTTCACTTATCCTGTCTTTTTAAAAATAGAAATTGGAGCCTTCCAACTCTTTTCTTTCTCTGTACATGAACAGATACCCCGCAGCTTGGAGTGCTATATGGCCTTGGCACCAGATTGTAGCTGGAGGAGACTTTTAGCAGGGCTGCAAGGAGAGCAGGAGAGTGTGGCAACGCACGCCATGTATGAGATGCAAGGCGAGGCTGTGTGAACCTTGCAGTAAGCCAAGGAGACCAATTAGGCCTGAGTGCTCATAAAATCTACCCTGTAACCCCAGGCACCTTATGAAATTAGGCTTGCTAGAAGTGTTACTTCCCCTGGGGAGAAAGGTGTGGGTGAAAGCTTGCTCAGAAGCCTGGCACAGCCCTTCTGCCTCTGCCCAAGGATTTTGTGTCAGGCTCTGGAAGTTCAACTGATAAGTTATTTTAATTGCATGCTAACACACGGTGCCACTTCCATGGTGCTCTGTCAGTTAAATAAAAGCAGCAAGATCTCTTTGACTCAGGCTTGGGTTGGCAGACCTTTGGTCTTGATAGCCCTGGCTGTGGTGAGTGCTGTTCAGGACAGAAAGTTGAAGTGGGTTTGCAAGTGAGCTACTCTTCGTCACTTCTCCTTTTTTAAAAGAGCTATAAAAAGCTGTGTGCAATAAAAACTTTTGGGTTACTGTGTGCATGTGGGTATGGTTTGTTCTTTCCTCAGCCCTTCTGCTGAACCAGGTCTTACTGTCTGGAGGAATTAACTTAAGAGGAAATGCTATGTGGGCTCAATATGTGGTGCTCAGTAAGTGATGACCAAGCGGATGAGGACATGAATGAGCAAATATCTGAAGGCACTTAGGCACAGGCCTACCTTAAAAACACTGACAAGACTGACCTGAGAACTAATAGGACCAAAGGGCCAAAGGAAGTTTATGCAAACAGGGCCATTTCCTGACAGCGAGAGGTAGAGTTGTTTGGTTTTTTTGTTTGTTTGTTTGGGTTTTTTTCCTTCTTGCAGGAACATCTTGAAAAAACACTGTGTGTATGGCTTTGGCCCTTTACAGCTAGACTGGACAAGAGGCTGGAGCGTGCCCCAGCAGGGAATGTTCCTTGCAGAGGGATTGTCACTACTGACCTGGCACGTGGGCTGGAAGAGCACTGGCCTGGCTCAAGGCAGCCTTCCCTGGTGTGGATGGAAGACTTCTCCCTCTCTGCACAGCAGGACAGTTTTGCACTGCAAAAGCATCTGAGCTTATTCTATGTGTCTCTTAGGGTCATGGCAAATAACGCTTGTAGGATCCAGGTATAAAGAAATTTTTTTTCCTCCCTCTGTTCTGAAATTAGTTTTATTACTGGGGTGCCAGCTGGTGGGATGGGAATTCTTTACATCCTGGAGTTTTTGGTAGTGCTACTGGGGACTGGGGTGAGGCAGTGGAGGACAACAGGGAAAGACCTGGGAATTTTCCAAGTCACCAGGGTGTGGGCTGTTTTTGTGGCACGCAGAGCGCGCTGCTGTTCCCAGGGCTGTGCTCTCCTGCGGGCGGTTCAGTCAGCGCCAGGTTTCCAAAGGAAGTTGGTGTTGGAAAGAGGCTGGGTTCTCCTGACTGTATTTGCATCACTGGCGGCACTGGGCCCTTTGCTGGGGCTGCACAGCCTTGCCCGTGTTCCTCACATCCCTGATACAAGGTGGAAAAGGCACGTTTCCCTCCGGCTGCGATTACCTGGTACTCCAAGTTACCTGGTACCACAGGCAGCTGCCATTGCCTGGACCATCAGCTCTGGCCATGGAATGAGTGAACTTGTTAAATCCGGATTTAGATTTTTCTTTTTTTTTTTTTTTTTTTTTTAAAAAGCTTGGAGTATACAATGTCATCTAAAGGTGATTTAGCTCCCAAAGCAAGAATTTCACTTCTGACTGACTTGGAGCTGATTGTGTGCTCTTGGAGAGGAGGCATTCAAAAGGCTGCCAGCCTGCTTCTTCCTCATGCTGTGCGATGCACGTGAGCTGAGGGTGAAGATGCTACAAAGCAATCTGCTCCAGGTTGATGCTGGGAGCTCTGCCTCTCTGCCCATCTGTCCCTGGCGGCCAGGGACTTATTTTTACTCTCATATGCCACTGTTTTAAATCTCTAGTTGTTCTAAGGGCCGTGTGCCAGCACAAGGCTGTGACAGGAAGGGGGCTGTGTATTGTTAGTGCTGCAGCTTGACTATTTGTGACTCTCCTGTAGATGGATGTGTGAAGGTTTAACTGATCTGGGGCCAGTTTTGGTATTTGGTCTTCTCCAGAGCTGACTAATAAACCTGGAGAACTTAAACACAGGAAGTGAGGGGATAGTGGAGAGAGTACCCCTGGGGTAGAGCGAAGAAAAGGAATGTTGAAACCAAGCAAGGAGGCATTGTCAGTTGGTTGGGTAGAGGAAGGCTGTTCTCACAGAGCAGGTTTGCAATGCTGACAGCAGCTGAATGGCAGACAAGGAGTCCTAGCAGCCACCTTTCTAGAAAGAAGGAAGCTGAGGAGAATCTATTCAAGAATCAGAGCTGATTGCAGGATCAGTTCAGACACCTTCAGCTTCCAGTGCAGCAGCTGGACAGGTTTCCAGCAAGCCTGGGAGGCTGCCCTGAGGCCCATCCTGCTGGAGCTTTTCTTGTCTTGGTATCTGATCTGGATGAATAAAACCTGGCTTGTTCTTGTGTGTACAGACGATAGGATGTGGTCCGTCCTTCCAGCTGCAGCTCTGGTTCAGCTACAAGCTTCAGAGAAGTCTCAGGCTTGGCTCTAGTTACCCAAAGGCTACAACACAAGTGTCAGCTCTGAGGGTGTCTTTCTTCTGCTTGTTCTCTCCAGAGATGCACGTTCCTCCAAGTGACTCTGGGTCCTTGTGGTGTAAAACCACACCACGGGGGTTTGAGAGGAACTGGAACCTTTGTTTGCTGTTCTTTGTTTGTTTATTTATTTATTTAGGCACTTGGCGTCTTCTGCTGCATGGATGTCAGGCTTTCAGGAGTCAGCCTTGTGTAAACCAGTCACCCAACTGAGTTGGTGCACAGACTTGGACCGGAGGGGCATTGAGAGCTCCCTTTCAGAATCCTGTGTCACTTGCATTTTGCTACATTCTCTTTTAGGGTTAAGCTGGAGGAGAAAGCCTGGGAGAGCTGACCCTTTGCATTAGCTCTGCTCCCAGCTGCCTGCCCGTCCCTCTGAGGCTGCTGTGTGAACTTATTCACCACAGTCTGAAACTGAGGGCTTAGACGTGCTACGGGGGCATCTGAGATCCAGGGTGCCATGGTTCCTGAAAAGCACACAGAACCACAGAGTGGACCTGCCAGCTCTCTGCAGAGAAGCTACTGAACTGGGCAAGGGATTTAGGCTTGTATTTGGCAGAGAACAGAAGTTTTGCCTATCTGGGAAATTCAGCATGTCCTTCCAAGAGTTTTGTGTAGTATAAAATGTCCTAAAAAGATGAAATAAAAGCTGAAATAAACAGACTGAAGCTGAAGGTGGCTATCACCTTTGAGGTGGGTCTGGGGAAAGGGAGCATATGTAGTGCAAATCTCTTGAGATGCAAGCTCTGTGCCTGAGCAGTTTCCTGAGTGGGTGACTGGTTTGAGTTGTGCAAGAAAGGACACTGCTTTTCTGTACCCTTCCCATAGACCAGTTGAAATGAGTGGTGCTGGGCTTAAAACTAAAACTGCCATGATGCTCTGTCTGCAAAAGAAACAGAAAAGCCTTTAGAGAAGGACAGCATCATATGATCCATGGGGGTCACGTTTTACAGCTACAGCAGTGCTCACGGGCACATCTGTGTGAGCCAGAGATGTTGATATCTCCTGGTTGAAGGTAACTCTTGCCTTGCTTTGCAAGGTGTGTGATTGCTTGCCCATAGGCAAAGTGAGGGTCAAAACCAGCTGTTGGAGGCAGTGTTGGTTGTTTTGCTGTGATCCATGGTTAGGAGGCAGTGGTGAAAGTTGACTGCTAGGAAAACTTCTCCCTGTCTTTATTGCTCATTGGTCTTTTTGTGCATGTTGTTTTAGCCGAGTTGACTGTGTCAGATGCTGGAGAGGACAACTACAGAAGCAACTTCTCACTGGTGATTAACTTCCTTCACACACAGATCTAGTTATGCCTCAAATGCTGTCAGTAAAGTGTGCGTTTGGCTGCCTGTGGTCTATTATGTGGTTGTGGTGTCAAACTAGCCAAGCCATCCTCTACCTTGTCGTTTTTATACCCATTCACCACAGTATTACTGATGGGTCCTCAGTGTGATGGCTGAGCTGACTGATGACCTTTTGGCTCTAGGCAGTCCTGAACAGGCTGATGGTCATTGGAGTACTCAGAGCTATGGAGGTGACAATGTTCTGAGCCTAGCAGGTGATGGCTGGCAGACATTAACATATTGCAATTTATGTATCTGCTCTCTCCTTTGAAGTCACAAAATACTGTATGTGTTCAGCCTGTAAACACACAGATGTTTCTGGAGCACAAGGCAGCGGCCTGTGTTGGCTATAGGACTGAGGAGTTTTGGAAAGTTCTTGTGACTCGAAGTACTTCATATAGAAACATCTAGGTTGGAAAAGACCCATGGGATCATCGTGTCCAACCTTTCACC
Source organism: Chloroceryle aenea (assembly GCA_013399075.1). Classification (NCBI taxonomy): domain Eukaryota; kingdom Metazoa; phylum Chordata; class Aves; order Coraciiformes; family Cerylidae; genus Chloroceryle; species Chloroceryle aenea. The sequence continues at coordinate 1,071,142 of VWZY01001076.1, read as the reverse complement.
CTACTCTACAAGTTCACCCCTAGACCATATCCCCCAACACTACATCCAAGTGATTCTTAAACCCATCCAGGGATGGCGACTCAACCTGGGCAGCCTGTTCCAATATCCCACCACTCTTTCTGTGAAGAATTTTTTTTTCCTAGTGTTCAGTCTAAACCTACCTTGTTTCAGCTTGAAGCCATATCTGGGGACCCACCTTGGACCTGTCTGAAAAGACTGAATTTTCAAAGCCAGTACTCCTTAAGGTTCAACACCATTTTTCAAGTACATCTCTAGATCCAAGCTTGAAGTATCTCAACTCAACATTTACTTCTGGAAGTCGAAGACATGGTCTTCAACATTCTTGACTGTATGGGTCATGTTTTAATCTTGGTGGATAAGAGTTGATTTTACTTAGACTGCAGATGAAGCAATGTAGGGTCCAATTATCAAATGATGAAAAAGATGGCAGCCTTCTGTAATAAAGGCAGGATGATAAATTTGATAAAATTTTGTGTCTGGCACATACTCTAGGATGACCTTTTGAGCTCTTTGTTGTGCTTTTTTTTTGCTATCTGAAGTATTTCGAGCTTCCTGTTTATAATGTGCAAGCACATCACCTTCTGCTTTGGGGTGTTTGGCAGATACTCTCTCAGCTTGAGGGCTGCTCTCAACTATAGTTTGCAGGCAGGTCTACAGAAGTGGGAATGGCAAATTAGTAGTGTCAGAGAAGACATTTTGTGAATGCTGCTGATTTCTATTTCAAGGCAGGTTGAAAAATAGACTCATGTTCTAAGGATTTGGTTCCAAAATACATACAGTCTTCCTTCTTACAGCATTGTTGGGCAGGTGAGAGCTTATTGTTGAAAAATGGTGCAGACGGAGCACAAACCTCTGATGGCCTTGACCTCAAGGCATTAGCTTAGAGCAAAGAGGATAACCTCCTTCCCAAATCCCAAGATGTTCTTGGCTTCCAGACTGAGACTGCTGATAAAAAAAAAAAAGTGGATCTGTGGCAACTCTTTTTTTTTTTTTTTTACATAGAATGTTTATGATTTTAAGAATTAGGCTGAGACCTCTCAGTTTAGTTCCCCCCCGGCGCCATCCAGTCTCCTTGGGCCCCCACCTGCATGAAGTGCTCTGGGGCTGAGAGTCAGAGATAGTCCCCCAGGCTTTCAAGCCCTGCCCTCCACCTGGGAGCCAGCTTCTACCTGCATGAGTTTTCTGGTATCCTTGGCACTGACAGTGCCTGATGAACAAGGTCGTAGGAATGCTGTCTGTGGAACTGCAGCTGCAGCAGCCAAGACTTGTCCTGGCCGGCCTCCATTGGTGCCCGCCACGTGTGGTAGCAGGAGCTCAGGCACGTCCTGGTGCGATGGGTGAGGCAGGACAGAAATGAGAAATGCTGAAGTTAGCCTATGCATTTTACAGAGCAGCTCTGCTGGAGCTGAGGAGGAAATATCCCAGTTGTGAGCTTCCTCTGGAAACTGCCCTCTGGGTGGCCTCTTGTATCCATTTGGGTGGCTGCTTGGTCATGTTGGCTTTGTTTCAAGGACACAATCTGCATATTTTGGAAGGCTTATCTGGCTTGGAGTGGCCTGGCCAGTCCTGCTGGTAAGAGTCTGTATGAGGTCCCAGTTTGCTTTCTAATCTGCAGGGATCTTCATAACTCAGCATCTTCCTGAGACTGCTGGCTTGTAACAGGCTACACTTGCTGCTTGCCACTTAATTTGACAGCTCTGTAGGCCCTAAAAAGTTTTTATTTTTCTTTTAGCTGATGAAACCATCTTTTCATGTTTCACTTCTGTCTTTCCTCTGCAGTCCTTCAGCTTTGGATTCAAAAACTGCAGCTGCTCTTAACTAAGTATGACTCACACCTTCTAGTTTTTTGTGAATTATCCAACGCATGATGTTGATGGGAAATGTTGGGAGTGGAGGGGGTGGGGAGCAAGAGGTAGTTTTTAAGACCCGAAAGGAAATGCTTGGATCATGTTTGTGTGGTCCCTGGGTCACTGAACTGGCTACTATCCCAGAGCATGTCGTATGGGCCATGTGACCCAAAGAGGGCCCTTGGGCCTTTCAGCGGATATCAAAACACGGTATGAGACTACAAGCAGATGTGAGGGTGCGGGGGNGGGGGGGTGTGTGTTTTGCACTAAGCTGTGCTTGAGAAGCCAGGGAAATTTGACCTCTTGTAGACAGCGCATGTTCTCACTGCCTGTTCCTGGATGTTCCCTACCTCTGTCACACACCTAAAGATCGCTAGCAACATCTAAGGCTCCGCTGTTGTGGTTACCCTGCTCTCTTTGAAGCAGTGTGATATTAGAAATGCTGAGCCATGGAGCTGAGGTAATGCTGGAGAAAGCTGGCGAGGCAAGTGGCAGAATATAAAAGGAACTTTTGTCAAGTTGTTCCGTCTAGGGACGTTCTTATCTCAGCCATGGAGGCAGGGCTGGCAACCACACTCGTGAGAGCCTCAGCTGCACTGATGTTTAGAAAAGCTTTTTTCAGGGTGAACTCGTACCAGTGCTGGGAGCTTGCAGAGAGGCTCTTCAGGATTCTGCAAGCAAGCTCCCTGCTTCATGCTGCAGCCTGCCACTGCTGCAAAGGACGATGCTTCCAGCCGTGCTGCTGTCCTCGTCCTGCCCGCTGGCACCTCTGCAGGCTGAGGCAGCGGCCGGGATTCCTGGGCTGGTGTTTCTTCCATTGACAGCTGTGCCACAAGCCCAGCGTATCCCAGGCTGCTCCCTGCTGCGCCCGGGCAGATTGGCTTAATCAGACTATGGTAAACTTGTTGTTAATGTTTCACGCTTCGCTGGACTCGACAATTGTAGCTGCTCTGATTGCACCCCTGCTGCTTGTTTGACTGTCTGATGGCTCATGGCCAGGGCCTGGGGATGGGAAGTCAAGTTGATTTGCTGCAGTGAGAGTAACGTTAATCTTACCTTTCATTTTTTAGGCATACAGCTAGGGAATAAGGAGATAAACCCCCTTACCCCCAAATACAAAGCCTCCCGGAGAGGAGGAATTGTGTGTGTCTGCGTTGTCGCTGGGGCCATCCTACTTCTCAGACAAACCCAGTGTGCATAATGCCCAGCAAGGAGTGTGCTGGGGCACGCTGAGGACTGGCACCGATGAAGCTTCATTTGGGACCATGCCTGACTGCTCCACATCTCCAGTTATTTCGTAGTCACCTCATTGTTGGATGCATGTCCTTGAGGATGGAGGGTTGGTTTCCTTGGCCTCACTTGCAGCTGTGGTCAAGCTTGACTCAGTGCCATGGGTGCTGGATCAAGTTTTGAGGGAGCTTTCTGCACTTGCCATCACCCCCAGACTTGCTAGGGAGCTGTAGGTGTCCCCATCTCTTACCACCTGGCTGGTCAACAGTGCTTTGTTGTGTCTGTAATGGGATGTTCTCATCTTCCTTTGCACATTGTTCTCAGGCTGATGGGATTTGGGAATAATGTGCTTAGATGAGTTGGAAGGAGCCAGCCCAGACAAGTTTTTGGTAGTGATGAAAGAACTTTTTGTGCCATCTGCCCTGCCAGCAGCTTCAGCAGCACAAAGCAAGGGCCTTGTGCTTGAACTGTCCCTTCATGGGTTTGTAAGAGCAGCTTAATGGGAGTGTGTGTGGCCAAGTGGCTTCTTCAGCAGTGCACAAATGAATCCAAACGTTTGAGCAAACCCAAGGCTTGCTGCTGTCCTACCAGCCTCCTTTCAAGGTGTCCCCTGTCAGGTGGGGGCACTGTGGAACCCAGACTCTTGGGAGCTTCCAGTGTTCATATCATTAATAACCATCCAGCTTCCCCGTCTCTTTACTAGATCTTGATGGGATAATCATCACTGTTTTAAGACCCAACCCCTGTATTTATGTCTAGACCCTGAAATGGCTGGCTTGTCCCAGGGTGTTGTGCCCATTTGTTTTGTGCCTGTGCTCCAAGACAAGGCAGGTGGTGGCCAGGCACAGCCCCAGGTGTGGGTGCTGCATGGTTGTGAGGGGTGGCACTGGGTCTGAGTTAGGCTACTTTGCGTAGTGAACTGGGAGGTGTATGTGGTGGTACCCTGGGCTGTGCCAGGCCCAGGCGCTCCAAGTGTCACAGACCTGTCCTGAAGAGCTGAAACAACCCAGACAGGAGTCTTGGTCCCTCCTTTATGTCTTTAGTATCCAGCAGCTTTCAGCTGTGGCCTGTAGGAAATGAGTACCACAGGAGCCTGGCTTGTCTTAATTTTTTCTTGTTTGCTTAACTTTAGAGATCCATGGACTACTTCCAGCAGATCTTTGGAGGAACAGCTAGGAGAAGCAGGTCCGCCTATACAATGCAACAATATATGCACTTGACCTTTTTGTTTTGAGTCCATGCTTTCTTTAGAAAGTTTCTGGTTGCCAATCAATCCAAAAGGGTTAAACAATCATTGCTATATTGCAGGGATGAAGCTCACTGAAGGAGATGAGGCTTTTTTGGGTGCGGTGAAAGAGTGTCAAGAACAGTGGTGTCCTACTGTGGCTCTCCCACTTTCTCACCTGTACACTGATCATGTTTCTGTCAACATGCTGCTCCCTAAAAAAATAACCCTGAAGTCCTTCTCTGTGTGTGTGCCTCTCTGGGGAAGATGGAACAAAGGTCTGCCAGCACCATCAGCAACGAGGCAGAGCTCAGATACTATGAGGATCAGAGCAGGTTATGAGCCTGGGCAGAAAGGAGTAGGGAAGGGCTAGGATGCAGTTTAATAAGCCTTTCTTAGAGCAGTGATCTTTATGTGAAAAATACGCAGCTCTGAGATGTTCATCCTTGCTCCTGTGCTGTCCACCTCGCCGTGCTGGTACAGCTGCTCAGGCAGCTGTTCAGGGAACTTGCTGAGAGACCTATTGCAGTTAAAAATACTGCTTCCCTCTTTTTTGGTTGGTGTTTTTGTTTTGTTTTAACTGTCAAGAGAAAGTTCTGTTTCTTGAACATGTGGTACAAGCAGAGCTCTAGATTTGGGCAGACTGTGGCTCTATTGGGGTGTCTTTGCTTACCTCAGAACTGAGAGTAGGGCTCAAACCCCTGAGTGGGATGTGCCCTTCCAGCAGGCAAGATGCTCTGTGTTGTAAGCACAAGGTCACTGTTCCACAGTCATGCTAGGAAGCTGAAGTAGTATTAGGCACCACAGAAATAAAGTCTCTCTGGGCAAGATCCCCTTGCCTTATCCCATAAAAACATGCTTGTCACTACCAAGCACCCTGGGTATGTCACCTGTGAACAGTGCTGCTGTGGGTACCTCAGCTGTGGCTTTTCCAGATCTTTGGTCAAAGGCAGTGCTGCTTTATTTATACACAAATGCCTGCAGGAAGTGTTTATTTAGAGTTTTGTAGCCTTTCTTTCCTC